>CAIGRK010379538.1:0-16786 GCA_903798315.1 Fraxinus greggii | reverse complement strand
CAGGGGGAGTACATAACATCAAGGAACTCAAGCCAGAACATGAATGCAGGAACAGTAAGGTATTACAATGAAACACAAACACCGATGTCTAGAATTTTACAAGTATTTACTTAGCATGTAGATGTGCATTCACGAGGTGTTCAACATAAACATTTTTTAATAAAACCAACTGCTCTACACATTCTAAGAGCATTGAATAATCAAGGTTGAAGCTTAGTCATAGGGTGTGCATCCCATGCCAATCTTTCCTTACATTTAATAGAAGATTTCTTTACCTGTTGGGTAACAGACAATATACTAAAGTTGACAGGACATATTTTCCACCCTCCAAAACCAAATTGATGCATGGAGAAACTGCCGACTAGTAAAAACTGGAAATGAAAAGAATGCATAGAACATAATCTATTGGGCTTGAATATCAAATTCTGAGCAAAAGATACAAAAGTCGGATTGCAGTAACTGAAACGATAATAATGCAATAGTTGCTTAAGTTGCCAAAAAGAAGAAAAACTAAGCACAAGCTTACTTCTGTCCTACTAATCAGTTGAACCAGTAGATGTACATTTAAACAGCATATTTTGTCAATGTTGAGGTAGAGCTGGTCTCTTTTCCACCATATCATAGTGGAGAACAAAATTATCCTGTATCAATTTTAACCAAACAATGTTGAAATCAAAAAGGAAAAAATCAACCCACAGGTTTGTATTCAATAAAAAGCAGAAAAATGCAGAAGGCAATGAAATTTCAAACCTTGCGGACTGTCTCCCATGCATTTGGATCAAAACAAATATAAGAACCTCTCTCAAATGAATTCATCTTTACAAGTGGCTCCATGTTAACATTCCTCATAAACCACAAACGATGCTCTCTATGGTAAAACCAACCTCTGTTATACCTGAAAGTAATTGGGACAACTCAGTCAAATTACTACTCTATGCAGCAAAATTAGCATCAACCAAAGGAAAGGAATATAATGGGGGGCTAGTGTATAAAGATTTCAGTGAAAGACGTGGATTTCCAAGGGACTGAATTCCGAATGAGAAAAAATAAACAAGTGAACAAGAAATGAAACAAATATTCATGTCTAAGATGGGCATACAATTCGTTTGCGGCATATAATTGGGCTTCATCCTTCGGCATACTGCATGAAACCACAACGAAAAAGATAATCTCATATTTAAAGTGACAGATCAAAGGCAATACAAATGGAGTGTGATCTAAAGATTTACCTGTAGAAGATATAAAACAAAGTTTCTAATTGAAACTTTAAGAAGTAAGCTTGCTGCAGCGAAAACAAGAAAATTCAGCAGGTAAAAATTTGGCAGAAAAGCAGCAGTATAGATAAGGATAGAAAGAAAGCTCACGTTTAGAGGTGGCGGTTGTTTAGCATAATAACATTGTGGCACGGTAAACTCTGGATCTCCCTTGGTAGGCTCGTCAGACCATGGGGAACCAAATGTTTTGTGAAGATTTTCAGAAGAATTCAAGTTCAATCCAAGGGTTGTTAGGTCAATTCCAAGTGCAAGAGATGTCAGATCAGGGTCGCTCATTCTTATCACACTCAACAATCCAAGCAAACCAAAAGGGTCAGAAGTGGTTTGTCCACCCTGCATGGGCTTCACGGTTTGATCCCTATACGGCTGACCTATGGCAGAGATTTGCTGCAGGCGAAATTGGGACTGGTTCTGATGCTGTTGGTATTGCTGTATAAGCTGGTCGTACGACCCAATGCCAGAAACTGAATTCGGAGAATTCAGGGGTCGTAGTCCCATACCTGGGGGTCCACTGGTCTGATCAAATAAATAGAAAAAAAAAATTATTAAGCCATTGCAACAAGGAAAGAAAAGCTGTGTTGTGAAGCAACTTTTACACCAAGTAACTTGTGTAAAACTCATTCACATTCACATCTACAAGCTACAATGGACCCTCTTACAATTAATATTTATATATCGATAATCTAAAATAACTAATACAATTTATAGGAACTCCATTCCCCGCGCACAAACTCAATATTCTCTTGCCCATTTATGAAAATGTTTTCAAAAAGGTGATCCTTTCTATGGAAACATTTCTTGCATAGAATTAATTATAGGAGAGAATTTTCACTTAAACCACACCCCTATAAGTTTACATCTTTTTCACCAGGAGGAAAAAATTTCCGCCAACTCACTCACGTAAGCCATCATTCATATTTACATATAAACTACAGTAGATCCTCTTATAATCATCGTTTATATATTAACAGTAAATCATTTTTCCAAAAAAAATAATAATAATAATAGAAAAATCTTTTGTACTGAATCAATTCTCATACAATGTCAATATAGGAGGGATTTTCACACACGCACACAATCAGGTACTCATCTTTTTGTGTCACCCTACAACTTATTTGATGATTTTCAATAGATGTACTCATAAAATAATAAAATATTGTTGTGATGATTGCTTGGTTGTCAAATATAGCTACAATAAAAGAGCAGATGGTGGCATCAAGCACACTTTTTTCTATGTTAGAAGAAGATGCCCAAGAAAGTACAAGTTTCTTGTTCACTTCCAAAATTTCCAAGAAAAGTAGAGATGGAAACAAGCTTAAGAAGGGCAGATTTCTCCAATTTAGAAGGATATTATGAGTTTAGTTGCAGGTATGTCAACTTTCGACACCAGAAGATAAGTTGCTCCTTTCAGTAAATTACATGACAACACAGGTCGAAGTGAAGTATGTTTTAATAGCAAATAAAACTATGCTATACTTCAATCGATCGTACACGTCCTTCCGCACTTCATGGGGGTATAACCAATCAAAAGACTGACGTTTACAAATAATACATATAATGATTACAAAAATTATCTGCTGTAATTGTTTATAATAAGGTGTTGACTGTAACTCTATTATAGAGTTCAATATTGAAAGATAATAAGAACGATACACATGCTTTATGTAAAAAATTATATCCACATGCTGCAAAAATGATGCACTTGTACTTGAAACTTGACATTTAAGATAGCAGTTAAACCTCTTTTTAAGGTATTAGTCAGACAGGCCAAGGTGGCTGTTATTACAAGGCAGACTAATAATATTGCCTTGTTGAGAAAAGTATTTCCCATTACTTCTGAGTAAGAGAAAAAGAAAACGAGGCAGAGAGAACAGACGTGTTCAACCAAAAAATGAAGTTGATAATGAATAGTTACTTGTGATTTAATACTTTGTTAGAAAATAAATAATAACACACAACTAAAAATAATTCCACAAAGCATGTTAGCACACCTGTGCATGATATGTTGAATGAGATGATGGAAACATGTCTGAACCGTGTAAATGAAGTAGATCCTGGTTGTTTACAGTCGAGAAAGGGACAACACCACTACTCACTGATGGGGCATGTTGTTGCTGCTGTTGTGGCCGATGAGATGAGTATGTTCCCCCCAAATTGAAACCAGCAGACCTTCCCATCTGTAAATTCAATCAGAACATGAGAACAGAGAGAAAAACTGTGTTGCATCCATGCCCAACAAAAAATACTCTATAAATGCTCGAAACCCTCATAATGGATCAGTATCACTTACAGAAAAGTGTTGAGGCTGCATCATGGAAACAGAACTGTCATGAAGTTGCTCCTTTTGGTGTAAGTCCATAGAATAGTCACCATTCCCACCTGCACAAAGTCTAATAGATCGTCATTGACAAGAGTTAAACTAAAACTAAATAAAACGTGAATTCAAAAATATATTTACATTGCCAGAGAGGTGTTTTAGGGCCGACTATTATCAATGAGTCGAAGGAAAAAGAAAGGCAACAAGTTCCATTGATACATAAGACGTAACAAGAAAAGGAAATTGACGGAAAGAGAAGAAGAATTGAGAGAAGGAAAATATATAACTTTGATTCAATAATATTATAGTTGTGCTCAAAATGAAACACCTAGGTCACAGTCTTTAATTCCAAGAGAACTTCTTACAGATAACAATGAATAAAATCAAACACTTATCTAAATAAATTCAAATAAATTCTTATCTGATAAAATCTAATCTAACAGAAAATTTTATCTTTTCTACTTGTTTCGCCTGGAATGGATTTTAGTTGTTTCCCATCACTTATCTTCACAAAATCTAACAGTATAATTTTCACACAAGTTTTAAACAATTCAAACTCACGTTTCCAACATAAAATGATTCGTTGATTCGCGCACAAATACTGAAAAGCGATCAAAAATTAGAGAAAAACTATCCCAAATCACAATCATATTATTATTTTATCAATATCAAAAGCCAGCAAAATTCCATTTGCCAGCGGCTGTTCTAATAAGGAACCAAAAACCCTACTGCTAATGTGATTGAAACTACTCAATTGGTCCCTCGCCTACTACCAAAACATAATTAGACCCCAATCACACAAAACGTGATTTAGACTCTAATTAAATAAATAAACTATTAAAGCCCCTGTTTGGCCCCCATTAAAATAATAATACATTTTCTTCTCTCATCTTTTAAACCACACATTCTCCAATAAAATAATATTACAAAAACTTTTTCTCATTTCTCAACCACACATTCTCCAAATAAATACTATTCCAAAAATTATAATCCCAAATAATGGGGGCGAAACGGGGCAAAATCAACATAACACTTCTCAAGAATAGATGTTTCACAAAGGATAATAACCTAAAATGCGCACTAGCAGCAATAGACCTAATAAAGGATTTAGGATGAGAAAACACCATGAGCATGCACATTGACACTAACATCACAGCTGATAAAGTCTATACTAATTTTTTAGTTTGATAGGAGACCAAAAATTATTAAAATAAAACTTAAGATCAACCAAAAGGAATGAGAAGATAAAGGACCTCTAGAGAGAATATATTCAAACTAAGAGCATGAATGGGTATGCTTAAAAGGAGATCAAAACCACCATGCTGCCAAAAAAAAAAAAGGTGCTTCTGAACCCCTTCTAAGCAATCTCAAACATGCTCTAAATTAAAAGTTCCAATTGAGAACCACTACTCCCAGAACATTCTTGGATGGTTTATCAATCATGTTGCAAACTCTTGTTAACGGGTATGAAGTACCAGCTCAGACAATTGCATGTAAACATATATGACAACTTGCTTTAAACACGTATGAGTTATGACATGTCAAATACCTAGCTGTTTTGACGTCTTCTGGATGCACAGTTCAAAAATCTAAACCATGTTCAGTTTGGGGAAAAAAATAGTAGAACCTACCTAAGATTAGATAACTAAACTGGAAGCAAACAGAATAAGAATAATGTACTCAAGGAAAACTAACTATGGTTATGACCACATCTAGGAGAGCGGTTGAATACAGGAGTAAGTATCAGCAGATGCCCATTCAGTTATCTACACAAGTTGATACCAGGATTTACCTTTGCACGTCCCAATGGTCATTTTGTTCTCTGACTACTACTTAAAACTGATTTTTACTCATTTTGAAAGCAGTACTTGGAATAGGCAACAGTGTCAACAGATTATGACAAAAACACTTCATTAGAAATAGCATAAAGCACATCTGCTTTGAGGTTCAAAAACATGCAAGCACCTTTAAATCCTGGTAAGGCCGGAAAATCTTCATTTTGAATACTGAATTCTTGATTTTGTTGAACGATTGGGCTAAGACCTTGTTTCCGCAATGAACCTGAAATACTAGGGTTAATAATCAGTCCGAAACCAGAGAAATAAGAAATTAAAAGAATTATTAACAAGAAAAGCACCAGGCTATTCAATTACCTAATTGTCCCTGAGGACCTCCAGCAGAACTGGGACGACTGCTCAGTTGAGGGAAATCATTGATGTCAAAAGGAGAACCACCTTCATTGGCATTCATATCATTGAACATCCCCATATTAAGGTTATTCACAGCTTGAACAGGATTTTGTGACAGAGGACCACCGGCTGAAGGGTAGGAATTGCCTAACATAGAAATTACCTGCGGAGAAGCTGAAGGCAGGAACAGTAATTTAGTCCTCATTCCTTATATCTACATATATTGCATCACTCATCTTGGCCTCAGATACATGTTTAATACCACCAAACTGTAATAACACTGAAGAATGAAAGAAATCTTCACTAAAACATAGCAAATCAATACAAAGTAGCATAATAAATATCAATATAAAAATTTCTGATCAAATTACAAAGTAAAATGAAAACATTACATGATAAAATCTTGTCCCCCAAAGGGTAGAAAATTTTGAAGTCTTATTTGTAGTTTGATTGCCCCGAACACCACCATTTTCTTCCAAGTCAACAACGAAAGCAATGAAATCACTTTTCCCCTCTTTCCCAAAACCCCACCTAAGCGCAGACTCAACTCAAGCAGGCCAACAAGTGATTTATCAGAAAAGAACACGAAATACATTAGGGCATTTTAGTTGGAATAACATTAAATAGCTGGTGCTTCTTTTTTCCTATTTTGTTTTGTAAATAATTCTCAAATTAATTTTTTGAAAAAAAATTAACAACTACACAACTTGGATCCGTTAAAAAGTTTGCCCAACACAAAACATGGAAATGATTAATTTTTTAGGCTTTTTTGTTAATGCCCACAGCCCCATTCCACACTATTTTTATCCACGATAACCACAGTGGAATATTCAGTTCAGATATTGAAGTGATTATTATATCACAAAAACCACACGTCAACTTCGAACTTGAAAAATGCAGCTTCTTTTTGCAAATATAAGGGATTCTTAGAATCCATTACCCAAGAGAAAATTCAACACAATCAGGATGCTCAAAAAATACTATGGCTCAACAGAAACACTTTATTGTGAAGACCAAATATTGTCAATCACATTCAAGCGAACATCTAAAAGACAAGCATCAAACAAAACCATAGATATAGAGGAATAAGATAAGCAAATGGCGATTAGTGAGCAAATGAAATATCAATTGGGATAAACTATTTATATACTAATGGAGATTCATAAAGATATCATTTGAAGACTTACCAAGAATTAAAAATAGAGACAGAAATATACTCGTATTTAATAATCAAGTCAAATTGTAACAAAGCATTAATCCTCATTATATCATATTTACAAGTCTAATTCAAGAAACCAATTATAGACATAAAATAAAATAAGACTTTCAAAATAAATTCTAATTTCAAATCGTGGCAAGTCTTCAAATAATATCTCTATGAATCTTCATCATATACAAATGGCAACATTAGATACAAAGCTGGATGACCATTGTCTAAATGAAGATAATAACCATGAGTGGAACATTCGGTACAGTTTTTAAGACAATTATTAAATCACAAAACACATTAATCATTTTTTTTTTTGTCTTGAAAATTGCAGCTCCGATATGAAAATAAAAGAGATTTTTTAAATCCCTTTCAACACAATCTCGAGTGAAAAAAGGTGTATGTATTGCTGACAGATTCTTAAGTACTCAAACGTGTTCTACACGAATGCAAATACGCAAGGGCATCGGGTTCAGTTCTATCCATAATATTTTTTTAAAAAAAATCGTAAGCTAACAATACAAATTATCTTTTCAATATCTAGCCGAAACAGAAGAAATAAAATGTCACCAAATACATAATTCAACATTGTTAATCCACTGCAAATACATCACCAAATAGCATCCAATTCCGGCTATAGCTCTATGTGCGACGCCTCAAGAAGGGTTTATGGGTTGGGCAACGCATTAAGTGCATTCAAGAATGGCTATGAACGAGAGCGATATGATTCAATTATTCAAATTAATGACTCTGGTTGATTAGGGTACTTACTACTAGAGCCCTGCAAACTCACTACTTGTAAGGCCAGGTCATTTAGTCAGGGTGAATAAACTATTAAAAAAAAAAAACTTAGAAAACGGAAAAATTCTGTTCCAAATTCGGGTATTGGGGACCCTATCGATTCTCGGTTCCAGTCCAAGAGGCTCAATTCTAGTCAAATGCCCACCCCTAAATGCACATCTATATAGTGGAAAAGTCCATTCATTTGTTTATTTATTAGCTGCCAACAGCTAATGTACAGGTGGTAAATGTTCATCCAGGTGTATTTAGAGCCTTAACTAAATATAAATACATCTGAGTTAATGATAAATATTATGTTATTTCCACCTTGAAGATTAGGCAAACAACACATGGAGAAGATCAAGCGTTTAAAAATTATTTTTCAGAAAGTGAAAATCCATATAGACAAAGAACGAATGTTTACATCACCAAGAAACCTGTCCAAATGACACTTCGCAAATGCTGTAGAAAAACTAAAGGTCGGGGCTGGAGAGAACTATAATTATTTCATGATGATTTACCTTGTTGAAGCACACTGCCCACAAGCCTGTTTTGTCCTTGAACATTCAAATTTCCAGAACTATTATTGGCAGTTAAGTTTAGCCGTGAAGCTAGACCAGGAACGGACAATCCTCCACCAGAACCAATGCTTCTGCCAATGTTGCCCCCACCTACCATGTTCCCCACTGAGCTTGTAATCCGTGGACCAGTATTCCCCATAATCGGAGAGACGCCTAGACCTGGAACTGCAGTCCGATTACCGATTGCAGCAGATGTTGTGAGAATCCCAGGGATAGAACCACCAACACCATTTGTGCTACCGCTGTACCCTTGGTTTCCAATGACACTCAAACCAGCTCTATTCACCATCCCTGAATGACCATGTGTATTGCTGTGAGATATCTGCAAACGCGGAACAATATATCGTCAGGAGTTTTGAATAATAAAGGTAAAGAAACTAGTGCACAAAAAAATGCGAAAATTAGGTGTAAAAAACATATAGTTTTACAATATTAAGAAAATTAGAAAGCTTCTATAACTGTTCCCCTAATACATATTCTCAATTAACATCAAGGCATCTCGTATGCAGCATTAAAAGGTCAAAAGGGTACCTGAGAAAGAGAGCCTGGAAGATTATTTGATGCAAATCTTCCACTGGAAAGGTTACCTGCAGCTTGTTGCATCCCACTAGAAGGGACATTATTCATTATTGTATTTCGAGATCCAAGGGAGCCTGACATGTTAGGAACATTAAAACTCCCATGAATGTTATGCAGTCCCTGAATATTTCCTGCAAGAACAAAGCTCAATGATAAATAGATTTTGAAGAAAACATTAGGCAATAATTGCAGAAAACAACTCACCAGTGTGATGAAAAACAGGAGAGGCAGCCCCAGATTGACCAGAGAATGATGAAGTTAATGGGCGCCCAGTGCCGTC
Source organism: Fraxinus greggii (assembly GCA_903798315.1). Taxonomy (NCBI): domain Eukaryota; kingdom Viridiplantae; phylum Streptophyta; class Magnoliopsida; order Lamiales; family Oleaceae; genus Fraxinus; species Fraxinus greggii. The sequence continues at coordinate 7,579 of CAIGRK010379538.1, read as the reverse complement.
AGGAAGATTTGATGTTGATCCGTTGAGTGATGACTGTAGCCAGAGTGTAAATGAATTACATAGACAAAATTACATATTCCTGTAAGTTTCATGTATGAGCCCCAACACACTCATTTCATGATAAATTTTTTCATGATCCATGTATTCTATGATCAAACAAAAAGTTGAGTAACAGCAAAATCTCGATGTAAAAATGTGTTATAAATCCTCAAATATCCTTTTATAGCATTAATAGTGAACTCTTGAGAGAGAGAGAGAGAGAGAGAGAGCATATTGTATTAGCAAATACAACCACTCTACAATGAGCAACTCCGTATGATTATATAGAAGTTAAGCTAATCATTAGATAACTAGCTTAAATATATAACATGACCGAACTTGCTAAACTAAATTAGACGAATCAATGCCAGTCTCATTAGCAAAGTTATCTTACCATACCACATTGCCAGCAAAACCCAAGACTCCGTATTACTCAAACTCGAAATTTTCTGTCCTTTTCAGAAGAGAATTGGAGGAGTTTCATCAACCCATCATGCACATCATGATAAGTCACAAACTCAAGCACTGAAGCACATAGTAACTAGCTAAATGCCAGAAATCGGTACATGAACTTCCTTTTTGCAAACATTACAAAAGATTCCAAGGTTGTACACGAGGTAAAATGTTTCTCATCCCAATTCGTTTGGTGTCATGTACAGCATGCAACATAACTATCCAAACCTTTGCAGGAATAAGTTAGCAACATCAGAACACTCAGCATATTTTGACAGATCCTTCCTTTTTTTTCGTATTTTGGTCCTCTCAAAGAAACCAGATTAACAAGTTTGAAGCCATAACCTAAGAATCTATTAAAACAGAGTCTGATCATTATTTGACACTAATATCCTTATAAATGACATGAACACGGCATTGAAAAAAAATCAATATGTTGACCCAAAAAACTCATGATTATATCATATAAGCAACAATAAAATTATATTTTTATGGACACCATATTAATGAAAATGTGGTATAGGAAAACCGGAAGAACATATTTAATCCAAATGTTAAACTGCAGATAACAACAATAGTCCTTCAAAGAAAAGGACCAAAAGAACGTAGAAACCACAAGATTGTCATCCAATATCAATATATACACATGAAGCATTGTGCATTAGAAGGAATAGTACATTAAATAACCCCGACATTGCAGAAAATGTCAAAAGGTCATGCAGAAAATCTTTCCTTCACCCAATAGCAGCTTCCCTTCTCCTTTTTGTCAGAAAGCTTTTCCAGAAAGTGCAGGTGACTTTACTTTCTAATCCTCAATTCTCCGAAAGCCGATTTGATGGGAACACCCAGTCAAATTATTAAATGCCGCAACTGTATTCAGCAACCAAGAAAAAGATTTGAAAAAACTAAATAGTAAGTCACAAACTGAACAAAAAAAATCGATTAGAAGCAAACCCAAAGGCATGATATAAACAGGAAACTCGTGTAAAGCAGAAAATAGATTGACAGCAACATAAATGATAAATCCAATAAATTTAAACTTAAATATGGCTAAAAAATAAAGAACAAATACCATAGGAGCACACATAAACACCTAATTTTATTTATCCAAAAGCACAAAGAATCAGATGCATTTAAAAATAATTCATTATATCCATATAAGATCCTTAGCAGCAGCAACAAAAAGAAAATTGATTTGACCAATATCAATCCATTGGTATTAAATAGAAAGAAAATATCTGCCTCACCAAAAGATTCCAAGACTTCTTGGTCAGCACCAAGCCATAGATTGAAAGCATTAACTGACGAGTCAGCTGCAGACAGCTGCTTTACAAGAGAACAAGAAAACAACACGTTGAGATCTGTTTTCTGTGTATTTACCAACAATTATTGCTGTCTAACCCAGGATCCACAAACAAAATACAACTTCTGCAAGGTTTTTGTGTTTTCATTGTTTTCCATTTTATAATAAATATAAAAAGGGGAAATGGAGAAACCCAATATCGTCAATACTTTCATGTTTTCAGTCAAAAAACTGTGCTAAACTTTTCAAGAACATGTTTCAAGGGGTCTGCACAGGAGATCTATCATATGAGGTGCTCCAACTTTAATCATAAATAAAAGAAAACCTCAGATAGATTGGCTCTAAGCTGAAACTGAACAACACAATCATATCACAACCGTCAAAACAAATTAGGGCGATGTTCTGGTTCTAGATAACATAACAGGAGGAAAATAGAAAGGGAAAATGCCATTCATAGGCACTAGTGATCATAGTCAGTTCATGTGGCTGTATTCATTGTTTTAATTAAAAAAAGAGTCAAACGGCCCCTTTTAATTTATAAACACATTACATGCAGCCACACGGACTGCCTACGATCATGAGTGCCTATGAGTAGCATTGCTCAAAAAGAGAACCAAAATATGTAAAACATAAAGTGATATACCTCACATAAAAAAACAAAAATCATATCAAAACTCATATCTAGTTGAGTATCACAAAAAGAAAAAGGTAGAACAAAATTTTTGAGTGCATTATAGACTTCACCAAAAGTGATGCAAGTACACTCACGCCTCTTTTGTTTTCCGTAGGAACCGAACAAGGAGAAGAATTTCTTTAGTGTAGTTTTCACAGCTTAAACTTAGGACCCAAATAAAGTCAATAACTTATTCAAACAAAAAAAAGTACACAATCTCCATTTCTTGCAAAATCAATAAGACATTGACCAACCACCACCAATATTTGGACAGGTTATAGGTTCCTAAAAAAATATAGATATCTCAAAAAGTATTTACCCTCATAGAACAGGAAGTGGGAGCATATAGGCTCTGGCTTGGTTGAGCCCATTTTTTGGAAAAATAGATTTTGTAATATTATTTTTTTTTTATTTGGAGAATGTTTGGTTAAAAAATAAAAAGTTTTGGGTTTACGCAAAATTATTTTGTTGGGAGAACATGTGGTTGAAAATGAATTTGGAGAAAATGAGTTTTTAGAGAATGCGGCTCAAGCAGAGGCATAATAAACAGTTGTTGCTTACTACTCCTATCCTACCTCTCTCCCACCCCTTTTTCTCTCCACACGGGCCTTCCCTTCATCTCTACCTCATCCTGGAACCTAGGCTCTTTCAATATCTATGCAAAATTGTCACCATCTCCATAAACCTAACCTAGTTTTTCACTTTGTTTCTCCTCTCCTCTTCTCTCATCAGCAACTTCAAAATTACTCTTCCGCTTCTATGTACTAAATCCCAATTTCTACAAGGCCACTGAAGTGAACTGTAATTGCAGTTAATGATTTGTAGACTGCAGAAAGCATTTAGGAAGATTTCAGTGGAAATGCAAATAAACTTCAAGATGTGTACTCTTTTAAGTTACAAAACAAGAAAGAAGAGATAATTTGTGATTTTTATTTTTCAATTTAGGTTTATAGTTATTAAATGTACAACTGCATTGAGGCACCGAAGAGCAAGTAAGCGGCACGTTTCATTGTAGCAAAATGCATGTTACATACGAAACAGAATATCCATAAGCATAAAGTAAAATTCAAAAATTGCACAAAATTAGTTTCAGTATAAAAATTTTAGGTTTATTTCAACAAAGATGAAATACACAAGATCACAAATCAAAATATAATTCAATATCAAATTCAAAGATGACATTGAGCACACCTGCATAAGAACTTAATAAAGAGTTTTTTAAATGCTTTGTGCTTTTGTTTTACTTCACTAAAGACCGCGCTAATTGACACCAAAAGAGCAACAAAGGAACCCAAGGCAAAGAACGATTCATGTCTACGTTTGTGTCTTTGATAACTTATATTTGGGAGTTTTACATTGAAGGCAGAGAAGAAAGCATAAAAATCACGTTTCTTCAGTGAAGGGGAGCATGCAGCGGAAATCTAGAGGAATTGTACAGAGAAATTGTTATCCAAATTATTTGGAATATCATTCTCAAGAGGTCCTCAAGCAGATGAAAGGAGATACTTGTTCAGAGTTTGAAGTTTAATTATCTCATAACCGTGTTATTTTGGGGGTTTCAGGAACTGCGTCGTGATGGAAAATGATTGGACAGTGCTGGGGTTATTTCAACTGAAAATATGAAAAGCTCCCTGCCAAATTTATAACAAATATGATGAAGACATTGACGGTTCAATATATAAAGAAACCAACCAATGATTCGGCACTACAACTAAAGGCCTGTTTGGCAGGGCTTCTGCCTCTTGTAGAAGAGCTTCCTAGAAGTCACCCTGGACAACTTACTCTAGAGAGGAAGCACTACTAGCCTTCCAAAAATGTATCCAAACATGTCCAAAAAGAGCTTATTAGTCTCATAAGCAACTTTTAGCTTTTTAAAAGTCCTACCAAATGGGCTCTAAAGATGCTTCACCAAAGTTGAGAAAAAATCACAAGGATAAACATCTGACAAGCTATAAAATACAAAGGAAACTGCAATTAAAACATGCAATAATAGACTTTTTTAGTAGCATCTGTCCATCCCGGTCGAGCTGTCTTGAAACGGTCATCCTCTCTGCCCCTCTTGTTCTCTATTTATAGTTCTCTTTAACTAGCTACATCTTTTTACTCTAGTTAGACATTCACTCTAGCTCTACTTGTTCCGGAATTTAAGTCATCTCCGGTGGTCCAACACTTCATTCATGCGGTTTTGCGCCTGAAATAGGACTAATGCAGGCTTTCGAAAAGATGAAGACGCAAAGGGTAAAGAAACAGTCTCTTGAACAGCCAACCTGACATAAGGATGCGCCTTTATTTATGTTCTTTATTTATTTAATTTGAATTACCAATAAAGAATCTTCCTAACTAAATATTTCTCTCTGCCAGAAAGCAATTAATTGAAAAGGGTAAAAAGAACTAAGGAAAGAATCCGTCTTCCAGCACCCTATTTGTATCAGCAAGAAGAAAACTACCAGAAAAATAGAAGAATGGGTTATCAGGACCAGACTGAACTACCTTGAAATGACATAATCAAAATCTGTATGAAAAGTGTAGTCGACTCATTAAGTCATTGCATTGTGTTTTCACACTTAAGCAGCTACCAAGAAACTAACAGGAGGCAATAAAATTATCCCCCACATCCCTTCCCACCCAACAACGTAGAATACCTATCATTTAATTACTAAAAAACAGATTTGAGTACAGAAATGGGACTCAACAATTAAGGGTTAAAAACACTTAAGGTACAATCCACGCGTGCTATCTTATATCAATTCAAGATAACCCCGGGTCCGTCAATTCATAGAACCCCAAATAATAATTTTCAGCAAACTCATACCCTAGATATTTTATCATCAACGTGCCATTGAAAAAATAAAAGTATAAAAGAGAAAAAAATAGTTACCTTGAAGAAAGCGAGAGCAAGAGGCAACAGATCTGTGCGAAGAGAGAAGAAGTCTAGCACTGATAGGTCGATTTTGATTGCGATGAGATTTTGGAGCGAGAAAGTGGAGGACTTTGAAGAAAGAAAACGCCGTCTACTATAAGCCCACAAACTGGCATGTTTGGCTTTAGTTTATAACCATGCCGAATTTACTTAAACGTAACATTTTATTTACACTAGTTTTTATTTTATATTTTGACAGAAACTTAAAGGTTGTGCAAAAATACGAGTAAATTGCAACACATTGTAATTGTACGAATATTACGTAATTTTTATTCATTATCATATTTATATCTTCGATTTTTTCAACGCATTTTTATTTCAAACTAATAGTAGGCATGTGCGTTGCACGTCTTATGTATTCGACGAATGATATTTTTAATATTTTTGAAGTAATAATATTTTTTTGAAAGTAATTTAGATAGTTGATATTATTAAAGGAAAAATTAAAATTGTTAAAAAGTACTAAGAATGTATATTGTACACAGTATTTTTTGTCAACGTCATACAACTTTTTTTCCTGATCTTAGCCTTTTACTAAGACTTTTGTTTTTGCATTGAAATTTTACGAGAAAGTGCGACTAATAGATGTTCATATGAGAATATATATTTCAATAGTAAACACCGTGAAAGTAAAATTAATTTCGACACATCGTGTGAAAATGACCTTATTATTGAGAAACTTGCATCATTATTGAGAAACTTGCATCGTTGCCCCCATAGTGATCATGTTGATTGTAACTCTAAACATACTATTTTTGAATTACTAAAACAATTTTTTTTTTAAATAATAGAGGTAATTGATATTGTTCAAGGGAAAAGTACAATTGGGTGTGGGTGTGCGTGAGCGTTTAAGTTTTTATGACATTATGTATATAATGTGAAAATGTTGAATAAACTAAAATGTAATTATATGATTACAATAATACTGCTTTGTATACAACATTTTTTTTCAAGGTCCCGCATCTTTTCTTCATTTTATCTTTTGCTTTTACTAAAACTTTTATTGTTTGCATTGAAACTCCACGAGAAAGTGCGACATATAGTTGCCCTTGAGAGAATACATGTTCAGGAAGATATATCTCAACAGTATGCAATGTTTGTCCTTGAGCATTGTTAATTGTCGCTGCAAAACATAGACAAGTTGGAAATTGTTTCCTTTTGAATTTAAATGGATATCTTTCATCATTTGCTGGAGTTATTTAATACCTCATCATCACACAAAATTAGTTTTAAAACTTCAACAGGGCCATTTTTTTTGTTGTAGACCTCAATGGAACTTTTTCGGAGTATGGATACTTTTATAATCCACTCTTCTTCAAAAATAGTTAGTTGTTTTATAAAAATATGATCGCAACTTTTGTTTTGTGACATCAATCCTACAAATATGAAAACAAATTTAAGATATGATAACAGAAAAATATATTAACAATTAAAAAAGGGAAAAAGTTATTTTGTTGATCTATTGATAAATAAAACTTCATTTGATTTCGACGATGATGTATTCATATGTGATGTTGCCACCATTCAAAATTTAAAAGTTAGCGATACAATTAAATTCATGATATTAGAAATCAATTTGAAATGCAAATCAAGATAAATAATAATCCAAAAAAAAGGAAAAACTTCACAATGATCATCAACTTAGAAATAGATTTTGAGAAACTCTAGCACAAGAAAAATTGCTTTTATTAACAATAGTTCTTACAATTTTGTTCTGATGATTTTTATTTATAAATTTTGAGCACAGAATATAAAGAGCAAGGTTGGTTTTATAGATATACTGGAATGGAGTAGAACGAGAAAGGTTGGTTGGTTTTGTTAGCTATAATGGTCATAATAACTTTCATATTAAATCCTTATTTGGCCAATTTTTTAAAAATATTTAATTAAAATATAACTATGTTATCTAATTACCAAAGTGAATCAATAATATTACTTTGTTAATCAAAATACGTCTAACTTATGTTTGCCACTAATGTAAAGTTGGACTCACACATTTTAATTATTTTTTGCCACGCAAGAGCCTTCCAATAAAAATTCTAAGAAAGTTGAATGTTAAGTCACTGAATTTCCGTTTAATATTTTTTTAAGTAATTTAATGTCAGTTAACTCCTTATATTAATTCAAAACCAAATGGTATACATTAATTAAATAATAACTTAATGCGGGAACTATAATGTAAATTATGAAG
>CAIGRK010379306.1:0-14472 GCA_903798315.1 Fraxinus greggii | reverse complement strand
GAAAGCTAATGATAATGGTACTGTATCGTTATGGGTCTCATTCAGTGCTATTTCTGTGTATTTTTCTTGTTTAATCGATTCTGAAACGTGGTTAGGCGTTTGCCAGGGATCTCCTTCTGGACTGGACCCTATTTGTCTACAATTATTTCAATTTTTTTCTCAAATTTATTTTTAACCACAAATTTTTTTCACAATAAAATATTTAGCACGTAAATTCAAAATATTTTTAAAATTTATATTTATATATTATATAAATATTAAAAAATAAATAAATTTAAACGGGAACGCAAAAGATAAGGGAATGAAAATCTTCGCTATTGGAATTGGAAGGGGGATGTGAACATTGCATTAAAATTCAGATAATGTTATTCATAATCAACGATTGCAGTATTTATTTTTACGTTATATATAGCTTGTTATTTGAAACATCAAACAACAAGCTGTCACATATAATGATTATTGTAGTCGTCGAGTATGAATAACATTATTTTTGAAATTCCTAAGAGTAGATGATTGGTTGGAACTTGGACCGCTACGCCCCCATTTTTATCCTAGTGTTTCATCAAATTTCCTAATAAAGACAATTTAATGTGTAGGAACGAGATATCCAACAACAGAAGATAAATTCATTAATTAAAATTAAAATACAATATGATGTAGTTGAGATCAACCTTAGTTGCAACCTCTATTTGACTATAGTCTATACCAATCGGTCAATATATTACAAATCATTTGTTTTCTTAGGTAAATAATGTTGAAGTATCCTGTAGGATCAGACTGAATAAACATCAGCTTTTTGGCTGCCAATCCCAAAGATTCTAACAAATCACATCACACCACATCTCTCTAGAAACAATAAAATTCACAATAGTGTTACCCCTCTTCCATCACAGCTTCATCCTGACCGCACGGTCATCATGGATACTCTTAAAAATCAGCCAATCGTACGATTCCGAAAATCCCAACAACGTCACCCCCACAAAGTCGTCAACCACGATTTTCAATTTTGGCAACTCGCTTAAAGTAATTGTACATTCACCAGTTTTCTGGACTTTTTGTAGTCCTGAAATAGTCGTACTACACCTGCACACATAGCGATGTTGCAGTGGATCCTGCCTCCAACCTGTGTGCTCGTCGGTGTTTATTAATATAGTCGTCTTTAACTCACCGGAATCTCAGTTTCCGACCGTCTGTTTCTTCACTTTCTTTCTATATGAATCCGTATTATATATACACTCTTTAGGTTACGGGTTTTTTTTATTTTTGATTTTTTTTTTTTGCTAATTTGAAGGAATAGACTTCCTCATTTTCTCCGCCTATATATAATACGTGATTGAGCTTAGGGTTATGAACAAGGAAATACAATAAAATGAAGTAATCAGATCGATTTTTGATTTCATCAATCATTTTTGTTTAAATAGTTTTGTTCATATACAATAAATACAGATGTGTGTGGATATATAGTTATGTTCACATGTCGATGCTGAGGCGTAGAAAGGGCTCGGCAGCGAAGAAATCTCAAAATTCAGAGCCTCAATTGGATGAAAACAATGAGAAAAATAACAATCAATCGCAAGAAAAATGGAATTTAAATGCTGCGAATTTGAAAGGAAATGTGAACTGTAATTGGAAATCGAATTCAGATGAGAAATTGAGGAAAAAATGGAATTGTGTGGACAACTGTTGTTGGCTCGTAGGATGCATATGCTCGATGTGGTGGTTTTTGCTGTTTCTGTACAACGCAATGCCGGCTTCGTTCCCGCAGTATGTCACGGAGGCGATCACGGGACCCATGCCTGACCCACCGGGGGTGAAATTAGCTAAAGAAGGTCTCACAGCGAAGCATCCGGTGGTTTTCGTTCCCGGGATAGTGACTGGAGGGCTTGAGTTGTGGGAAGGGCACTCCTGTGCTGAAGGGTTGTTTAGAAAGCGTCTATGGGGCGGTACCTTTGGTGAAATATACAAAAGGTATCAAATTAAAATCTTTTTTTCTGATTGTCATGTGCATATGAGTTCGGATGTGCGTGTATTTGGAGAATCTTTATGTCATTGAGTACTGAGTTAAGTAATGCGACTATCTTGAATTTGGTAAATGGTGTAATTGGGCTTCTGATATGGTAGCTCTTCTCATGATCGTGAGAGTTCAAGAACTTGTAAGAATTCTGTTCTGCATGTCGAAGGTGCAGATTTATTCCATGTTAAAAGCTGGAATCTTTTAAAGATGGTAGGGTTTGAAAATTTTGTTATATAGTTATTAGAGATGAAGAGGCTATATCTCCCAAATAATGGTGGGTAGGTGTTTAATGGTCCTGAAAAAAGTTTTAATGTTGATGATTACCAGCTTTTCCAATTGCTACTGAAAACTATGAGTCCAATATTCACAGCATTGATGAATTCAAACATTCACAGCGTGTGCGGTTCACTTTTTTTCTTTACATATGGACTGGGACCACCAAAAGTTAATGGCTCTGGAGTCTGGATCTTAATAATGGCTGTCAGTATTTAGAAATGCTGACTATCAGAGATGAGTTGAAGTGAACAAAATAAAACAAAGTAAAAGTTTATCTTCTGGACTATGAAGTACCAGAATAAAACGACTGATAAGATGTATCTATTTGAGTATAATTATTTCATTTCAGACACTCTAGATATCTGTATTGTAATTTGAGAATTTATCACGTTTATAAGCTCTTGCTTAAGTTTTGTGAGTGTCCATCATATATCAGAAGTCACAAAGTGATTATGAAACATTATTAACGGTGAAAACTTTCCCCTTTCTGATGAGATAGGTAAACTAATGCGTAGGGCGCCAAATAATATTTCAATGTTCTGGCATTGCTACTCAAGTTAGAACTTCAATAACCATTTTATACTTCATACAACTTTGTTCCAGGGCCTTTCCTCCTGCTTGTTCCTATATTTACGTACTATCAATTATTCATTTTCAAATTTACACCTTGTAATTACTTGTGTAGAAAAACTGTTTTGGTAGCTCTACAGTGAGAGTACGTTACAACTTGTATTAGATAAATTAATTTGGTATGTATAATTTATGTTCTCTTGTCCGTGCAATGTATATCTAAGATGATTGGAGGTTTCTTTCTTCAATTTGAATTATTTTGCTTAAATAGTTTCATATATACCATTTCTTCACATTCACATGAATCATTTATGCAGACCCTTGTGCTGGGTTGAGCATATGTCTCTGGATAATGAAACTGGATTGGATCCACCAGGCATAAAAATCAGGCCTGTATCTGGACTTGTAGCTGCGGATTACTTCGCACCGGGTTATTTTGTTTGGGCTGTATTAATTGCCAACTTGGCTCGCATTGGATATGAGGAGAAAAATATGTATATGGCTGCCTATGATTGGAGAATCTCATTCCAGAATACTGAGGTATGTCATTTGTTGCCCTGGACGCACTTTAGTCTGTAGTCCTTTGAAGCTTATAATGTAACAGTAAACATGAGAATCTGAATAACCCAATATAAATGCAAGCTGGCGTGTGAAATTGTCTATGTCAACAGATTAGAGGTCTGCAATATAAATATTTTATAACTCTGGGTATTTTGTTGGAGCCTCTTTCTTTGTGCTTAAATTGAGATGATTCTTTTGCAAAACTATCAGGTTCGAGACCAAACTCTGAGCAGAATAAAAAGTAACATAGAGCTCATGGTAGCTACAAGTGGTGGTAAAAAGGTGGTGGTTGTGCCACATTCAATGGGTGTTCTGTATTTCTTGCACTTTATGAAATGGGTGGAGGCGCCGACACCAATGGGTGGTGGGGGTGGATCAAATTGGTGTGCTGACCATATAAAAGCTGTAATGAATATAGGTGGACCTTTTCTGGGTGTTCCAAAGATAGTCTCGGGATTGTTCTCCGCTGAAGCCAAGGATATAGCGGTTGCCAGGTTTTGCTTCTAACTTTAGTGCTTGATTGGTAATAGATTATCGTACCTGAATTTATCTCTGTTTCACTATGTGAAAGTTTTGTATATTATATTAGATTTATCTTGTCGACAAATCATTTAACTTCATCAATTTCCTCAAACATGCTTCCTGTTGCACTCCAGCTTTGATTATAAATTGTATTGTGCCGTCTTGTTGCACATAAATTGTTTGGGTGTGTTTAGCATTTATCTAATTGGTTCCTGGAAAGACAGGATTATTAATTATCAAATTCTAATTTCTCTTTTGTAATTGTGTTTTTCAAAATTAGAGTTGAATATTTTGTTCCATTAATATTATGGGTTACCATATTTGTTTCTAGAAGAGATTGAGTGAATCTTTTCTTAGTGAACTTGTCTTCAAGCTGACCTTAATATGTGCTGCAATTTAATTTCTTGTTAATGTTGCATTGGATATTCATGTTTAAAGTATAAATTTCTCCTTGTGCAGGGCTATTGCACCAGGTGTTTTGGATATGGATGTTTTTGGTTTTCAGACTTTACAACATGCAATGAGAATGACTCGGTCATGGGATTCGACAATGTCAATGATACCAAAGGGTGGGGACACTGTATGGGGTGGCCTCGATTGGTCCCCTGAAGAAGGTCACGAGTGTAATGCAAAGAAGCCAAGGAACAATATTATGCAGACAGCAGGACCTAATGGGACAGGGAATTCGGCTTCTGCAACTCTCGTTAAATATGGAAGAATGCTAGCATTTGGGAAGGATGTAGCTGACTTACATTCTTCAGAGATTGAGAGGGTTGATTTTAGGGTAATGTTTCAACTACCATCTCCTAATTCTCTAAGAGAAGCTGTTTACCTTCAACTGAAAAGCACTCCATCCACATGATCTATTTCATCAATTATTCTGCATGAAACTTTGATGTATGATGCTGATACTTTAGAAGTTATTTTCAAGTTTTATTAGTCATACATTACACCAATACCACCCTTCAACCTGAGCATCAGACAACTTATAGCTATACTTTCTTTGTGTAGTCAGTTTATACCTCAGTATATTGTTTACTTTTCATCCTAAATAAATAGGACAAATCCTTGTTCGGCTGTTAAAGGACAGTGTGTTGAGCCGTTTAAAACAAAATGTTGGTAAGATGAATGTAGTGGAAATGAGCATGCTAAGATGGATGTCTAAGATGGATGTATGGCCATACTAAAATGGATAAGTTGAGATATAATAATATGCTCTCACGAGGAAGTGGTAGCGATTCAGAATAAATTAAGGGAATGATGACTTCGGTGGTTGCGATATTTTTTTTGTAGTCTAAATAAGCTCCAATTCATAAGAGTGACACAACGTCAGTAAGCCAAAACTAAGTTTAGCATATAGTGGTTGTTGAGGGTCCAGTTGCTATGAATGTTCCACTACATCTTGCAATGAATTTGAAGGAAGTGGCGGAAAAGGATTCATTTAAGCCACCAAATTTATTGGGAACAAGGCTTAGTTTGTTATTGTTGTATCCTAAATAAAGAGGGATTTTCTTTAAAAAAAACGTATGTATTTAACTAAATTGAAGTTTTGTCAGTAGATTTAGGTAAATACAAAATTGTTGGAGGAGATTTACTCCATGAAATTAGAAAATATTGTAATGGAGACCAAAGAACAACCTATAAAACAAAAATGACCTTCCATCTTTTGGTCTGATAAACCATAAATGGCCCTCCATCCATTGTATGAACTTCCAAGAAAGTGCTCTATAAAGAACGTAGGACTCGGGCCACTAGGAAGCCAAATGAACAGATGGGTTTAAAGCTTATCTTTATGCTTTTCAATGAAATGCTGGTTAGATATGATATTCTATTATTCAGTTATGGCAAAATTCTGTGTTTTGTATTGCTTGCATGACTTAACCAATATCAACATAAAGCAACTCGTTAACCCTGCAATCTTGGTGAGTATTAATAAACTTTTGACTGCTGTAAGAAGACTCAGTTCGTGTAATGAAGTTGGAGTGGAACATACATGATGCCGTTCTTTCATTTTTGTATTAGTTCATAAATCAAAATCTTCAAATAGTTCCAGTAAATAGCTCAAATGTTGTCACTAGTGATTCATGATGAGGATTGGGTTTTGGATGTTTAAATATTTGGGCCATGATTGGAGGGTATGCTTTAATTACACTTTTTAGTGCGGATTAAAAACCATGGTAATGATTCTATTATAGTATTATAGTTAATCTTTTCTGTATGTTTTCTTCTGCTGATATCATGATAGGGAGTAGCTGGATTCAGTGTTCACAAATCTGTTAGCTATGACCCGTCAATAGAAATTATCCGTTTCTAAGTGAAACTGTTAGTAGCATGATTTTGCTGTCTCTTTTTGTCAGTAAAAATTATGTATTTCTAAGTGAAATTGTTGGTAGCACAATCTATTTGCAGTCTTTTCTTTTGGGTTGCGGTTCTTAAATAAGAAATTCTTTCGACCTATTATCCCAAGTATCATAATGCATCTGGAATTATTATCAGCCAAATTTTATACTGAAACTGGGTAGCAGGGAGAGACCTTCTACCATACTACTATTTGTTCCTTGCTATCATCCAGAATGAAGGTTCAGCATTGCTTATTCAATATGGAATCAAATATAGGCTGCGTAATTTTCTCTTTTTCTTTTTCTTCTTTTTTTTCCCTGACAGAATGTCTGTAAACCAGTTTTGGTGTCTACATTCAAGAATCTCTAGAAAATTCATACTTCAGCTTCTTCATTTAGTTTATTTTGGGTGACCTATAGGGAGTTATCAAGGGAAATAATCTTGCAAACACCACCTGCCGCGATGTATGGACAGAGTACCAGGATATGGGTATTGGGAGTGTCAAAGCAGTTGCAGATTATAAAGCTTACACTGCTAGTTCGATTTTGGATCTACTTCACTTTGTTGCCCCAAAGATGATGAAGAGAGGTGATGCTCATTTTTCGCATGGGATTGCAGATGATCTGGATGATAAAAAATATGATCATTACAAATATTGGTCAAATGCCTTGGAAACAAAGTAAGTTTCTATCCTGATAATCAAAGTTCTCCCTGATACTCTTCTTTCATCCCTTCTCCTAACATATCTTCATTTTCAACTGTTCAATTTCTTTCAACGAATTACCTTCGTACGGTATTTGATGTTTCTTTGAAAGATAAAAGAATGCACCATTTGGTGATATTGATATAACTTTGATATAAAAAAAAGATCATTTTTGTTGAATTAGCTAGATGGTCTAAATGATAGGAAACATCAATATTTCGTCTCTATCTCACTTCGTCTCCCCTTCCTGTCAGGGCAATGAGTAAACACTTGCACATGGTTTTGGTGGTTTGTCTACATCTAAATTTGCTCTCTATATGCCTTCCAATGTTTTTGCTTTCTCAGTATCTGCTTTTTCCCTCCCCCACATCAATCAGTTGTTTGTTATAGATATCCCTGCATTATCTTTCTCCTTCTACAGGAACATATATCGTATTGGAGATTTTCTTGGCAATGTTTTATATTCTGCTTTCCTTTCTCAGATTACCAATGGCACCAGACATGGAAATGTTTTCAATGTATGGAGTTGGAATTCCCACTGAAAGAGCGTATGTCTACAAGTTTAGTCCTGCAGCTGAGTGTTATATACCTTTTAAGATTGATACTGCAGCTGATGGTGGAGATGATGGCCCTTGTTTGAAAGGCGGAGTATATTCTGTAGATGGAGATGAAACAGTCCCTGTTCTTAGTGCAGGTTTTATGTGTGCAAAAGGTTGGCGGGGAAAGACTCGATTCAATCCTTCAGGAATGCGTACTTATATAAGGGAGTATAATCATGCTTCTCCTGCTACTCTTTTAGAGGGCAGGGGAACCCAAAGTGGTGCTCATGTAGATATAATGGGGAACTTTGCCCTGATTGAAGATATCATTAGAGTAGCTGCAGGAGCAACGGGAGAGGATTTAGGAGGAGATCAAGTCCGTTCTGATATTTTCAAATGGTCGGAAAGGATTAAGTTAAAGCTCTAAATTTATTTGGTAAGTTTCACTTTTCGCTGCCTTTGTTGACAGCCTACTTGTTATGCATTTTTATGTTGAATCGTTAACTAATTTCGGTAGACATTATCATCCCTCGTATTGTTAGGCTACTGAATGTTTGTTGTATGCATGCATTTGAAAATTAAACATAAAAAACCATAATTGGCAGCTCTTAAAAACGTAAAAGTAAATAATTTTCTTTTAAGAACGTAATTTTGTTTATTTGTCAAAGTTAGTTGGAAATAAGTTACTTATTTTGATAGTAAGTAAGACATACTTTCAATTCTTTACTTAAAAAGTAAGAAAGAAAGTAGTTTATCCAAGCATATTTGAAAACAAACTTTTACTCTTTTAAGCTTATTAGCCAAACATGCTCTTTCTGTTTCTACATAAAGGGTTGAAAGAATTGTTAGTGTCGTTCCAACTTATGGCCTTGTTATACTTTGGTCACTGATCTTTTTATGTTCCAATTTTGTCAACTTTATGCCTATAAACTGCATCTCTGAGCTACATTTTCAACATTCCATGTCTCTCTGTACAATTATTTATTTACTCAGCACGTAGTCGATTCTTCAACTCTTAAGATTGAGCATTTGTTTGTTTGTGTATGATGATACACATCCCCTTGGAGGTAGCTGTATAAAACATTTGTTTATGTTAATCCAGATTCCATCCTTGACGATGAACTCGGAGCTGCTTTAGATCTTGATGATATGCCATTGATTCATGATTTCATGTGGTTTGATTAAATCATGTCAAGCCACATTCCCCAAAGAAAATCAGTCTGATAACTTGTAGCAGGCAGTTAACAATGCATCAAATTTCTGCTGAGCGTGTACAGTTGCAAGGGGAAAGCATAGATAAGGGCATCACATTGCTGCACCTTTTTTTTTTTTGGTACTTTCTTATTATACCAGGAGCAGGCAAAGAATTCCATTAATAGCTGATTGATTGTAATGACTTGAATTTAGTAGAATGCTTCTGGACATCCAGTTTTTGATTTCCTCTTAATATCAAAATATGATCGTTACTCAATTTTATAGCAGCAGAAATTTTTTTTATCATTGGCATGATTGCATAACTAAAAGAAAAAGGAAAAAACGTGGTAGACAATATTCTAGAAGTTTGTCTCATACATATGAAAGAAAATAAAATTAACACATTTTTCCTGCATCCTTAAACCTTTATAAATTTTATACAAGAAAAAATATAAAAGTACATTCAATTGAATCAAGAGAGCCACCTGTGTTCGATTTACAACCAATTCCAATCGTTTGAACCCAGTTTTGTCACGTTGTCCATTACAATATCCCATATAAAAGACAATCTAATTAATGCAAAATATAGTCTCAACAGACAAACAGTGCAGTCCTAGCGCAATCTGATTGTTTCATTGGGGAAGATAACGTTCGGATTTCGAATATGAGGATTAAGGGCAGCGAGTTCTTTCCATTTAGCCCCAGTTCCATGAACACGAGACGAGATGCTCCATAAGGTTTCGCCAGGATTCACTGTAGTTGTTGTCGCTGGGGAAGAAGAAGCTGGCGCAGAAGATTTCGCGACAGCCTTTGACTTCATCAAGGGATGCTTATTCTTCTTCCCCATCCCATTTGCGAGCAACCAGCGAGACCCAGACTGTTGATTAGACGAACCCCATAACTTCTTTTTTCCCGGCTCAGTCTTCAGACCTGCAACATGCACCTCAGTGACTTTGTATTGAGGAATGAGTTCTTCTTCAAGGATTTTGTCTTCTTTTGGCTCCTCAGTTATGTCTTCCTTTTTAGCAGCCTTGGGCCCTCCATCATCATCATCATTGCAGTTTCTTAATTTAGGAACTGTGTTGTAGATTTTAGGTTTTGGCGCAACAAACACTCTCTCGACTTGAATAAGAGCTAGCATTGGGGTACCAACTGGCTCGTAGTTCCTTAAAGGATCACGCAATTGTACCATTAGTGCGACAGTGAAATTGTTACCCAACAAACCACACTTTCTACTCTTTCCCCGTCTCTTCTCCCCGTTAGATCTTCCGCGAAACAATTCTAAGGATGTAGCATGATGGGCCGCCAGTATTTTAGAAGTTCGCTCGCTGATGAGATCTTCATCATCGATTTCACCAGAATCCAGCTTCATCCATTCATTAAGTGTTAGAGACAAACCCATCAATCCATCGATATCTTCACCATTGTCTTTAACGTCTAGAAGTTGCAGTCCACCGGTGCCATCGAGACCTACGGAGCCACTGATATTGACTGTCTTTCCCTTGAGGGCTGAAAATTCACCGATGTTTTGTGGGCTGATGTTTGAAGGTGCATCCTCGTCTGACATGCCAGATTGTATTCTCAAACCCTCAATTGAAAGGGCTTCAATTTTATCCATAGCTAAAGGAGCAAGATCTTCCAAGGATACATATTCAGCATCATTGCCATGTGAATTTGATTCGAACTTACTTGACCTGGCACAAAAGGTTGTTTCTTTTTCTGTCTTTGGCTCACCAGACACGTTTTGCATAATTTCATATTCATGCTGCAAGAGACCTTGCCTGCGACAGGGATGAGACATGAATAAAACTAACAATCGCACAGAAATATTAAAACGAAGATGAATAAAAATGTGGATTGGCAACAATGTTAAAACATTAACAGCGAACCTCTCGGGTCCCTCAAGACTGGGTGCAGCTTCCCATGCTATTTGTTGCATCGTTTTCCCAGTTATATCTTCCAGGGGCATCAACCTATTTGCCTGCATTGAAAGCTTTTCAATGCCAACAGAGGCCAGACCCTGAAGTATGTCCATTATACTAGAACCCATCTCAGCAGGCACCACCACTGGACTTGATGCCTGCATAATTAAGCTCCCACTGTTTTTTGCGTTCTTGAAAAGCGCAGGATTCATTGAGCGCAAAAACCCTCCTTTTTTGGTCTGAACAAAAGGACCCAAACCTTCTGCAAGGGGAGGCAGCTGCTGAGGATTCTGGGGAAGTACATCAATTGCACTCCCAAACCCACCTGAGCTGCTAGGTGGCGAATGTTGAAAAGCCCTCTCATTTAAGCCCCACTCACGCAGTAAAGCTTCAGTCTCCAAGTCCTCCAACATTGACGCCCTTATTTTAGTCCTCATCGCCTCAGTTTCTATCTTAGGCCTCTCATCATCGTCCTGTGCCACTACTGAGTTATGAAAGTCATTGGAGATGGTTTCCCACCCAGTAGCTGTTGGAGCATCAGTAACAAATTCTACATTTTCGTTTTTGACATCAAAGTCCAAAAAGGAACTCCTGCTGGCAAGACAATCGTTCTCAAATTGCCTCAATAGGCGCTCTCTAGGGGACTCGGTCTCACTTTCTGAACTCAAGCCAAATGGACTGTGATCTATCCCCAACATGTCCAAGAATTCATTAGCAACAGATTCAGTAATATCGTCCAAGCTCAGGGATCTCCCCTCCCTAAGATTCCTGTATTTCGACTTTGTCTCTGAATATTTGTCTGAAATATCACATTCATCTTGTGATTCTAATCCTTCTTTCATCAAATCTGAGGTGCAAGTCATTGCCAACTCCAGTTCTTTCATTAGTGATTCTTTAGTGCACTCTTTCTCTTTAAAATTGCAATCACTTACTGATGGTTCATCTTTTTGACAATTAATTTCCCCAACCAATGAATCAACGGGTAGTTCAACGTCACTGTTGGTTTCAAGACTCTTTCCTAAAGAATCTTGAACAGCCTTCAACCTAACGTCTTCTGATTCTACTTTTTCCTCTGCGAGCTCTTCTATCCCTTGCTCTATGATAGAATATACACCAATTTCGCTTTCAGTTTCAGGACAGCCTTTTTCAGCATTAGGTATTTTAGATAAATCTAATTTAAGAGGCTCAGCAGATTCAGAAAAAGGAAGAGTCTCAGGTTTATTATTAACTGAAGCATTTGACATCTCTTCATCAAGTTTCTGATATAGTATATTCACCGAATCAGACAGTTCTGACCTTGATATGGACAACACCTCATGAAGATCCTTTATATCTTCAGTAGACAGATTTGAGGTAGAAGACCTTGTAGGAAGGCTTCCTGTTTGCCGAATACTTAGTTCATTCATTCGATCAAATTGTCCGAGGAGTTTCGTTGCGCTTGACCTATTCCGCAGCAAGACCTGAGGGGCGGAAACATAGTTGTTGCTAGAATGAGTGCTGTTGTTCCCAATTACTGCGTAACCAAAACTAACATTCATAGTCCCACCTCTAGCTTTACCTGACAACCTGAAACTAGTAGTCCATTTCCCTGAGCTCTTCTCCTCCTCCAGTTCCTCTAACGTTAGAGGAAGTAACCTTGTTAAATCAACCCGATGCTTACCTAAATCGAGCTCGGGAGCATTATAAACTGAGGCATACAATAAGAAATGCTTTGCCTCATACTTTGCTGAATGATGGGGACCACTCCTACTACCATAGACAGAGCACGAATGAGACAACTGTTCCTCAAACTCAGCTGTTCCTCCACGAACCCTAACTGGGCGTGTCACTAACCCACCATCCCGCCTCTTCCAATGCACAATAAGACTAACATCATCAAAAAATGACGGCAACCCTTCTATATAATGGACTTGAACAGAAAAACGACAATCAAACCTGCGGTTTCTGACATGGGTCAAGGCCTTTATACCCTTCCAACTCCAAATGGACTTCTTATCCTTGTCAAATGGATCTTTAGAGTTTTTCCTAGCATCTTTCAGCTTTGTTTTGGGTTCAGGCAAATGTGATTTTCCCACAGATTTCGATCTACTACTAGCAGTAGAAATTGTGCCCCTGGGCTGTGTTTTATCTGAATGTAGGGCTTTACTTATAGATTCAAGGTCATTCAAAAACTTCAAAGTTCCTGCATTCTCACCAGTTTTCTTCCTATTATGTGCTTTTGACATTATCTCCACACGAGCTACAAAATTACACACAAAATCTTTCCAAAATTAAACCCTATCCAAAATCATATCTAGCATAACTAACAAAAGCCATCTCCAAAATCCAAAAATATTCAATAACCCCCAAATTTTCCCCATCGAAGGTAAATCATTTTATAGAGTTATTAGAAAAAGTGAAAGCAAGAATATTACTTATAAAACGTTTAGGGGGATTTAGCACTATACATTTATGTACCAGCTCAAAATGAAAGCAAAAAAAGAAAGATTAATTCAAAGGTTTAACAGTCCCTGCATCAACAGATGAATTAATAGGGTACGGACTAATCGTAACTATTTGTATTCATAAATTGACCGGATATTAATTGGAAAAATTCTAAGAACAGAAAATTGACGAACAAGAGAAGATAAGAGAGAATAACGATCTTACAAGTAGAGTAAACGATAACTCGGCCGATGCTTCCGGTCTTTGATTTCTCTCTCTAAAGAATATGATCTCTCTCTCTCTCTCTCTCTCTCTCTCGGCTTGACCATGTTTAATTCATAGTTAAAGCTGAAGATACACGAAACATGCAGAGTAATCTTTCACTCGTGCCCCTGTAGTTTATAAGATTTTCACTGTGCCCATAATATTCGTATATTTATCATCTTGATCCATAACACTTCAAGTGGACACGCGACAAAACTATTTTCAGTTTGGGATGTGTTTGGTATACATAATATACTATGTACATATGAGTGTCCATAACCCTCACATGGGGTGGAGTCCCTATGTACATATATTATGTAATTGTGGGCCCACCACATATGAGGGTTATAGACACCCCTACGTGCATATATTATGTACATCAAGATTTTTCCTTTCAGTTTTCACTACACATTTAAAGAGAAGTGCTACATGTACAGGTTGTTTTTACAGATTGATTTTATTAAATTTTAGACAAAAAAATGAATCAGCCAATCAATTTTTTCATCTCATCACCTGTAAATTCATCTGTATAAAAAATCTGTATAAGTAGCATTTTCGACATTTAAATCACTGGTTTTCATTTCTTAGAATGATGTGATTGTATATATTTTTTGAATTTTTAACGTTATATTGTTTTCTTTATATATTATTTTCATCGATGTCAATATCTATTTGACAAGACTTAATTTTCTTACAATTCGAATATAAAGTGTTCTTTAACCCCTAAAAAAGTTAGGGGGTCAAAATACAGAATAAAAGAACTATTGGGGAAAAAGAAAAAAATATGACGAAATATGTGGCCACAAATGAATTAAACAAGGATATGTAATTTGTCTCATATTCTTTTAATAATTAATTAGTTTGAGAATTCAAGATGTGTTAGCCGCCCACTTAGAGCACGCATGTTAATTAATTAATTATTTGGTTTTTTACTTTTAATAAGTAATAATTATTTATATGGTGAGAGATATTCTTGTGGCGTCTCTTTGACAAAAGAAAGCCAAAAATTCAATTTTTGAGATTTCAAAATTAATTATCTCGAACCCAAATGATATTATTGTTGGAAAATTGGGTTTTATTAGTTGGTTTGATCAACTTTTAACCAATTATTTTAGTGGGTCCCATTAGGTAGACAAAATATTT
>CAIGRK010379276.1:0-14726 GCA_903798315.1 Fraxinus greggii | reverse complement strand
TTTTGGCAATTCAAACAAATTCTATCCCCAGTTGTAACAAATTATATTCCTTTAATGGACAATTTCAATGAAAAATAAAGCCAAACAATATCAAAAGATCCAAAATTTCAATATTTTCCGGATGAAAAATTATATCAATCAAACACAGTTAATTGACAATTTCCAGCAAAATGAATTCTAGATAATTCAATTCCCTGGAATTCATTTTCTTTCCACCCAAATTCCATTTTTGCAATCAAACACACTCTTACTGCGGTTGTGACATCTTCAAGGGGTGATATAAAGCATTTGATATGTATGTTCTCGAAATGGCTAATAAGATTATGAAGTCTTCTTGAGTGTAAATCCCAGTAAATAGTCCACATGAAGCAGGGGAGAGGGACAAATTTAAGGAAATTGTCAGTTTCTGTTAGGCGTTATATTAGTAAGTGATTCACAGGGGAAAAAGGTTGAATCAGTTGTGTTAATATTAAAATCTTACGTCTTATTACGGTTCCCATCAGTTCGATATGCCCTTTGAGCATAATTATGGTGAGAACATTCTCTATTTGTGAGGAGAAGTGCCAAAATTAGTTTATCTAACGAATAATTATCAGTATTATTTTTCATTTTCTGTTAATTCATTTCACGACTATTGATGGTATATCTTCTGCATACGCGTTAGTAACTAATGCTAGTAAGAAATGGGAAATATGGAAACAGAGGAGAAATCCAGCAGATGGTTATATTTCAAACAGACCTTGTGGCAGCATTGAGAAAAAAAAAGGTTGAAATTGCATTGGAAAATAATTTTCTTTGCTAGGCTTTGCATTGCTACCAACATTATAAGGGGTGGAGGCAATGCTTTAATAATTCTAGAAATATATGTGAAAAAAAGATACTCGAGGTTTCTTTAATCTATTTTAAATGTTTGTTTCCCTCATTTCCCCAAGTGAGATTAATGAAAATTTGCCGTAGTTTTTTTACGTCACCAGTTTTGCTTTCACAATTTAATTTCTCAAAAAACAGACATGCCTGAGTTAAAAAAGCCATCCTTGTTGCTGTGGCATTTCATTTCTTTCTGGTTACTTGTTTTGTTTTTTTAACCATTCCTGTCAGGAAACATGTGAGGACACCAAAGGTCAAGATTGCCCAATATAGTTTTGTTACTAAGAGAGAGTTTTTTTTTTTTGGGTGGGATTAGGGGGTCCTACTTGGTAGCTCATCAAAAAGTCTTCAGGTTGATATGCACGACTTAGTTTCTGCTCTACAAAAAGTTTACATTTTGTGAGGTTGAAATTTGTTAGAATAACTAGGAAACAAGTGCTAGCTGTGCATTGACCATGGTTCCCCAAAATTTCTTTACTAATTAATGCCCGCTTTTGATTCTTAATTAGTAATTTCTTAAGAAAAGGGCCATTTATTGAGAAATAACGATTTGTTAAGGTGGGATATTAAATACACCACAAAAGTTGAGCAATTTATGCAGGGAAAGAGAGTGATTGGGTGTCCTCAAGTTCTCCCTGGCTTTTGGGGATTAACATGTAGGCTAAAATATGCCAGTTGTACCAGAAGAATAATTTTTCCAGTTTTTTGTGCTTTCCTTTGAGTACTTAGTTCAACCAACCTGAATAACTTAATTACTAGTCATGAAAATTTGGATTTAAATCAATGATTAGCAAACACAGAATCTTGAAAAATAATACTAATGACAGTATATGACTTTTTACATGAATCTTTCATGGCATAATAATTTCTTTTATCTTTGACCTACAAACAGTCATAAGCCTTATAATGGTGTTGCTTTTGAGAGTGGAATGGAAATTGGTTAAATGTGTAGTTAGGTTGTTCTATGCTTTGTAGGTACTAGTGCTTTTACCCATTGGCATAGGTTATTTAAATCTATCCACGTAAACTTTTGGGTGCTTGTCTCTGTTCTTTATTCTCCTCTATTTTTTACAGTGTTGTTAATGGATAACATACTCATCCATGCAAGTACAAATGTATGTATGTATGTATGTAGCCATACTTGCTGAAATTAAAAAAATGAAAAGAAAAGATACACTGGTTGCCCTAGGAACTCATTCTAATTTGTGTTTGTTTATCCAAAGAAATGTAGTGTTTTCACTTCTCGCTCATCTTTTTCTCATCATGTACTTTTTTCGTTATCACTTTTATTTAATTATTATTGTCATTTTGTTGCAAAAAGAGAGAAATATTAATTTCCACCTTACTGGGTTTTTAATCAGATAGGTGTAATCCGGAATGCTCATTACTATTATGGTGAAATTAATTGAGTCTTTTTATTTGGCACATTGCTGGATTCTGAGGCAGGCTTGTGTTCAATAAAAATTGCTGGGTGATGGTAATATTTTGATTGTTTTCTTGTTAGTCGAATTCTCCTTTATGCATTGGTAGTCCTTAGAACTGGAAAGAGCTAGAATATGATATTCCTTTGCTGGATGATATTTCTTTTGTCTTCTTCATTGACTTCGCTGATCTTTTGGCATAGAGAGAGTGAAATTTACTTCGAACTTCTCGATAATTTTGCTTCAAGAAATTTAGGCCTTGTTTGAGCCCTATTTTAGCAAAAAATTATTTTTTTCAAAACTCATTTTCAACCACACATTTACATTCTCCAATAAAATAATATTACATCTAAATCAAAAAAAAAAAAATTCATTTTTAAACCCATATTCTCCAAAAATTACTATTTAAAAATGCATTTTTTCCTCTCAAAATGGGGCTCAAACAAGGGCTTAATGTTTTAAGGTTACCCATACATAGCTGGCTATACTTTTTCGTCATGCATTAATTGATTGATTATGGGAGTACTTTTTAGGGTTAGGATGCTACGTTTATGTAGAGGGACTTTCATACTTATATTATTGTTTCAATCAAGCCACTCCATTAGCTTGTCAATTGGGAAATACATGCATGATGACATGATGTAAATAAGCTTGATCATTATTTATTCATGAAGACGTTTTCTTTCCTATGAAGCTATTAATCAAAGATCTTCATTGAAATGTAAAAAAGAGCGAGTCAATTGTATATGAGTTACTAATTTAACAAGAAACGTGTAGTCCTGTCGTTCAACATTGACACGTCTTTTGCTTTTTAACCTGAAATAAGATGTTTTCTGCTTGCTTATTTCGTCGAACACTTTTATCTTGTATTTTAACTGAATAGCTCTTTCTTGTTTACCTTTTCAGTTGGATCTTTGCTAGAAAATGGCCAGCATTTTTACAAGGACCTCAGCTTGGAATATTATGTGGTTTTCTGTCTCTCTTTGCATGGATGATTGTAATTTCACCAGTGGTGGTACTTATTTTATGGGGAAGTTGGTTGCTTTTGATATTAGGTCGAGACATAATTGGTCTGGCTGTTATAATGGCTGGAGTTGCTCTTGTTTTGGCATTTTACTCAATAATGCTCTGGTGGAGAACACAATGGCAAAGCTCAAGTATGTATAACCTTTTTATTACTAACTCTCAAGCTTTTGTTAGGGGGATTGGCTCCACCCATATTTCCTTCAGTCCAGTGTCCAAATTTTCTATATAAAGTTGACGTGAAACCTATTTGAATATGATTGGTCATGTATTAATTGATGTGGTGGAAGAAAATAACACCGGCCTTTCCTGGGAAGCTAAGAGTGTGGATTCTTTAATTTCCCTGCTTCCAATGGGCTAACAGGACAAGTTTCATCATTAGGACACTTTAAACTGGAATGTACAATCTCTCCTTTCACTAATTCTAATGCTCTATTCTTTATTTTGATGATATTTAAAGCATTTCAACTTATTTCAAATTCCATTTCTTGAAATGCTTCATAACTCGTACCAAAATAAAATTTTCTGATTTTTGTTTTTAAAATTATGCTTTTTTGCAACCTTATATATGTGATATCATATCTTAATTTAACAAGGATCTGATGTTTGAATGGAGATAAGTGTTATATGTTATTTATTGTCTTGAATATTCTGTTCAAACTTTCAGGTCTTCCTAATTATTCTTTGGTTAAATTAAATTCTGAGATGTGTTTTCCTATCAGGATTATTTAATTATAGCTCAAGTATTTTCGGGCTACAAGCTACTTTAAATTGAGTCAACAGAAGTTCTGATGAGCTCTTAGTTGTGTAATATAGTAATAGTAAGTTTACTTTGTGAAGAGGTGTTTAATAGGAGTTGGAATTGCAAGTTACTCATCCATTTAGTTAAGAGTCCAGCACTTTTTTTATGCTATTTAAGGACATTTTCTATTCCACACTTTATATTCTCTCATCATATCTACCGTGTGCAGGGGCTGTTGCTGTTCTACTTCTTCTGGCTGTTGGATTGCTTTGTGCATATGAACTTTGTGCTGTATATGTTACAGCTGGTGTAAAGGCATCAGAGCGTTATTCACCTTCAGGATTTTTCTTTGGGGTGTCAGCAATTGCCCTGGCAATCAACATGCTTTTTATATGCAGGATGGTATTCAATGGTAAGCCATACAACTCTATTATTTGGGCATCAAAGTGTTCTGATGGAAGTTCAAGAGATGGAAAAAATTTAATGACACAATTCTTATCTTCAGTAATTTTACTAGAAGATAAAGGGATATGGGCAAGATTAGAAACATGAAGAACGGATTCTAGGCTAATATTTGGTGAGGTTTTGATTTAACCTTTGCCTCCAACAGATGACCTAGAACCATCAGCTACTCTAATTTTCAAATTGCCAAGACAAGGATTATAATTATGAGAGGAAAAAAGAGTAGATAGACTAATCTTATGTCTGACACACCAGAATCAATTATCCATGGTACTTGATTCTAGGTTGAAGTGCTTCAGGTTGTTATTGGATTAGCTTTCTGTGCTAATAAACATGAGGGAGAAGAGATTTGAGAGGTTTGGACCAATAACATGTAGAGATGCTCTAACTGTTACTTGTCGGAAGGAGAAGTTTCGACTTGCATAGCACCAGACATCTCTCAAAAAGAATTTCGCTCAATTGGAAAGAAAAAATGATGATTGTTTTTCTTTTAGCAATAATAACTGGAACTTATTATTATATCCTTTTTTTACATCAAGTCTTGTGGGGAATTGATAGATTTAGATTGGGTTTTATTGATTCCATTAGAACCAGACTCTGATGCCATGTAGAAATTTAGAGAACAAATTGTTGTAATTCTCATTCTTTATTCTAATAACTAGTTACTCAATCAACAAGATAATGAAAGTATATTGTAAAAAAGCTAATGTAGTCTAAATCTAGGAATTTACAAAATCACACTAATCTATCAAATAAAATCAAATACAATCAAATCTCATTTTCTCACATTGGATTATTTCCACTTTCCATAGTTGGTTTAGGGTTTATGGTCTGTTTATTGTTTTATCCGTAATCCTTGGATGAATTCAACAGGCAATGGCTTGGATGTTGATGAATATGTGCGAAGGGCATATAAATTTGCTTACTCGGATTGTATTGAAGTGGGTCCGGTGGCTTGCTTAACAGAACCACCAGACCCCAACGAGTTATATCCTCGTCAATCTAGAAGGTAAGTCCTATTTTAATTGCTCTTCAGTTATGAAGTTCTGCTACAGTTTCCTGTGTTTTGGTTATGAGACTTTTCAGTATGCTACCACTATTGGCGCCCTTTACCTTTACGAACCAAACATTATGTATGCAGTTGCCTATATGGTACACCCATGTTTAAAATAGGCTCCTGTATACGCCAACAAAGTTTTTCTAGTTTACAGGTCCATCCAGTATTTGAGTTTTAGTTTATGATTTCATATTGTATTTTCTTTCAGAGTCTATTATCTTTGTTGTTACTTGATAGTTTTATTAACCAAATTTATCTCTGCAGGGCTTCACATCTTGGACTTCTATATCTTGGTTCCATTGTAGTTCTGCTGGTATATTCCATCTTGTATGGCCTGACTGCGAAAGAGTCAAATTGGCTTGGAGCTATTACATCGGCTGCTGTTATTATTCTTGGTACACCTACTACATATATGAATCTATTATTCTGATATATGCACATGCAGTTTCGTTCCCCTTCCCCTTTTTTTTCTTTGAGATGAACAATATATTTCATGATATATTCTGTTTCTCACTCATGCTATCATCCTGATTTTCTTTATGCTAGATTGGAACATGGGGGCATGCTTATATGGGTTTCAGCTTCTTAAAAATCGTGTTGCCGCACTTTTTGTTGCTGGCTTATCTCGGGTCTTCCTCATATGCTTTGGAGTTCATTACTGGTTTGTTCCAGACTTCATGATTGGATATACATTAAATATATCTGTGATACATGGCCTCATGACTTTTGTGCTGCACCTCTTCGTTTCAGGTATCTAGGACATTGTACCAGTTATGCAGTTGTAGCATCTGTACTACTAGGTGCTGCAGTTTCTCGACATTTATCAGTTACAAATCCGTCAGCTGCAAGAAGAGATGCATTGCATAGTACAGTAATTCGCCTTAGAGAAGGATTTCGTAGGAAAGACCAAAACGGCTCATCTAGCTCGTCCGAAGGCTGTGGTTCAAGTGTAAAACGTAGTAGTAGTGCAGATGCTGGTCACCTTGGTACTGCTACAGCACCTTGTACCTGCGAGGTTACTATCTGGAATAATGTTGAAGGGATTCATAGCGATAAGAGTATAGATAGCGGAAGACGAAGTTTTGCATTACATAGCAGTTCCTGTCGTTCAGTAGTTCAAGAAACTGAAGTTGGGCCTTCATATACTGATAAGAACATTGACCATAATAGCTGTTTGGTAGTTTGTTCTAGTAGTGGTATTGAAAGCCAAGGTGGTGAGTCTAGTGCGTCAACCTCTCTAAATCAAGCAATGGACTTGAATTTGGCACTTGCATTCCAGGAGAAGTTGAGTGATCCACGGATTACATCTATGTTGAAAAGGAGATCAGGACGAGGAGAGCTGGAACTAACCAGTCTACTGCGGGATAAAGGTCTAGACCCTAATTTTGCTGTGATGCTGAAGGAGAATGGATTGGATCCAATGATCCTCGCTCTACTGCAGAGAAGTAGTTTGGATGCTGATAGAGACCACCGTGACAATACTAATACGAACATCATTGACTCAAACAGTGTTGAAATTGTGCTGCCAAATCAAATTTCATTTTCAGAAGAACTTAGGCTTCGTGGATTGGAGAAGTGGCTTCGACTGTGTAGACTAATGTTGCATCATATAGCGGGTACCCCAGAACGAGCATGGGTTCTCTTCAGTTTTGTCTTTAGCATTGAGACTACCATTGTGGCCATTTTTCGCCCGAAGGCAATATACCTCATAGATGTCACACACCAACAGGTACGGTCGGCATTCTTACCAGACCACTTTTTTGATTATGCATGTGTACATTAAAATTAAGAACCTTTTTCAACTGCCTAATTGTTTCTTATGTTCATTACTTGTAGTTCGAATTTGGCATTGCGGTGCTGCTTTTATCTCCTGTTGTCTGTTCAATCATGGCTTTCCTTAGGTCACTTCAATCCGAAGAATTGTCCACGACTTCGAAACCGCGCAAGGTATTTTAGACTTTATTATATAGCAATCTAATCGATTAACGAATCTGGATGGGTTTCAGGTTAAAGTACTGGTTTTGGTTGTCACTGGATGGTTGAAAAACATTAACATTTGCAGTTCGGTGCGAATTTTTCAGTGTGCCTAAAAGTCCATTTTAAAGTTGTTATTACTGTCCTGTTAAAGAGCTTACTATTAATATACTACCACACGACTAGCCACATTTGCTTTCTTTTACGTCTTCTCATACTTGAAACACCCTCTAATAACTCCAACAAAGATTTTCTTCTTCCTTATTTTTCTGTGCGTGTGGACGTAAATTTATATAGCTTAACCACATCATATAGTTTGATGCATTGCCATGATGGTGCTATATGGAGTTTTGATTATTGATTCTATTATAATAGAGCAAATTATCTTAGCTAATGATTAGGCTAGTTTGTGATACCTTAGGATGTTGCCATTTTATCCCTGTAGCTTCTCTAATATTCATTATGCATGAAATGTATTCTGATGTGCATGTAGGTTTTATATGCAAACTTAGTTTCTTTTGCATCTACTTGGCCTCTGGAGTTATTGTTATTACTGTTATTTTTCATATTGAACTTCACTTTTCATGTTATGCAGTACGGTTTTATAGCTTGGTTGCTAAGCACTTCTGTTGGATTGTTGCTTTCCTTTCTGAGGTATAACACATGTACATTGGATTATTATGTTATCATCCTAGTATAAATTTATTATTCTCAATGTGCTAATAATTGCGAACAAATGTTTTTGCTTAAAAATACTCAATATTTCATTGAGCCACTCTCCCTCCCTCGGGGGAAAAAAGAAAAAAAAAGAATAAGTTGACGTGGCAGTGATATTGGTTGACGATGTAATTGACATTCCGATCTGTAATTTTGTGCAGCAAGTCATCAGTTCTTCTTGGATTATCTTTGACACTACCTCTCATGGTTGCTTGCCTATCGATTGGCGTTCCCTTATGGATTCGTAATGGTTACCAGTTTTGGGTTTCAAGAGTTGGTAATGCAAGCCATGCAGGAAATCATGGAATTCTGGGGAGAAAGGAGGTTTGACCTTTAAGCTTTCCATGCTTCCGTTTTTTATGTTAGACTGGTTGGTAGCCCCACTACTTATTCATTTTTTCTCTTGCCTTCTCCAAAAAATAGTCATTTTTTGAGGATAAATTTAAGAGTGTGATGCAAAGAGAACCTGTTTTTATAGTTTCTTATCATTTTTGAGGAAGTAGTTATCTTTCATTTTGATATTTCTCGCACAAGTGCAATGGTGAGGGCCTTAATGAAAAACGTGCCAAACTTTGCTAAATTGGCACTTCCCTGTATGTAGCCCAATAATTTTACCCAGAAAATTAATGAAAAAAATTGTACTCTGTATGGTACCATATTGTTTTTGAAGTTATCGTTAAATGGATAATTTTTAGTATGATATTGCATCTTCAGTTGCCATTGTTCAGACTTCGAGAGCTGATGTAAATTCATAATTGAAATGAAAAATCTGTATGGTTTATTCAATGTTGCTGGAGGATTAGGCATGATGGATGAGTTTTTGTCTTGAATGTGCATTTTCGTTGCTGTAGCATTTGGCTTTCTCACTGGAAATCTCTAACCTTTTCCTGATATTTTTGAATGATCTTTTTCTGTGAAGAACTGTAATAGTATTTTTTCCGTTTTACCTCTCCCCAGTTTTTATGCAGCACTCCCACGTTGTTCTTGAGGAAGGAGAGGGGTGGGGGGTAGGGGGGCTATTGGGCGTCTCTACTGTATCGTTTGGGTACTTTTTGTGGATTACGGTTTCATTTTTTGTAATCGTTCTTGTGTCCATAGATTTTTTATATGCTAGGGTCATAGATGGATTTTACTGCAAGACTTTGATGGTAACCTGTGGTCTAATGACATCATTTTTCTATATTAACGAGATCATTGACAACCATATGTGTTGTAAGGATTTTAAATTTTTTATTGAACTTCTTTATCTGTAATTAATGACATCACAATTTATTATCAGGTCATTGTTCTTTTCATTTGCATATCCCTGTTCGTGGGATCAGTAATAGCCCTTGGTGCAATTGTATCTGTAAAGCCTTTAGATAATTTAAAATACAAGGGGTGGAACGGTGATCAGAATAGTGTTTCATCTCCCTATACATCACCAATGTATATTGGATGGGCAATGGCATCGGCAATTGCTTTGGTAGTTACTGGCGTGCTGCCGATAGTGTCATGGTTTGCAACATATCGTTTTTCACTCTCAGCTGCTGTATGTGTTGGTTTGTTTGCAGGTGAACTGAAGTCTCATTTATCCTTCCTCTATAACTCCATTCCCAGTTGTGAATAAATTGTTTTATTTTATGAGGCATTCTGTGTCATGTTTGGTGCGGCTTATAAGCTTGCTTACTTTACTTATATAAGGAGAGAGAAGGTATCAAGACTGTACTCTCTCTCTCCTCTTATAAGTAAGCTTAGAAATAAGTCACTCCAAACATGCTCTTAGTGTAGCACTCCTTTTCTGAGGTCTTGCCACAACCTTTTGTAGCTATTCTTGTGGCATTCTGTGGTGCATCCTATATGGAAGTGGTGAGTTCGAGGAACGACCAGTCTCCAACAAAGGCTGATTTTCTCGCCGCATTACTACCGTTGATATGTATCCCAGCATTATTATCACTGTGTTCAGGTTTGCTTAAATGGTATGTAATCTTGTACAGTTTTAGCAGTTGAACCTCACTTCTTGGATGGGGTGAGGCTTGCACCCTAAAAAGTAACTTTCAGCAAATGCCATCTTAAAGAGTGATTGAAGACTAAGATATTCCATACATCATTTGCAGGAAAGATGATAACTGGAAACTTTCCCGAGGTGCTTATGTATTCATAATTATTGGTCTTCTTCTGTTGTTTGGTGCAATGTCATCCATAATTGTGACCGTTCAACCATGGACGGTGAGTGAGCATTGTGATGGAGTCCTCATCTTTTATTATCTGTCATCTTTAGTGGTTGTGGCTAACAATGATTCCTCATTTTATGTTACAACAGATAGGTGCATCATTCCTTTTAGTTATTCTCCTCCTCGTCCTGGCTATCGGTGTTATTCACTATTGGGCTTCAAACAACTTTTACCTGACAAGGCTTCAGACACTATTCATTTGTTTTGTAGCATTTCTTTTGGCTTTAGCAGCATTCGTTGTTGGTTGGTTTCAAGGTACCATTCTCTTCCCTTTCTCTGACCTTATCCCAGTTAAAGAGCAGACTGCACTATCAGACCTGTTTCACCTACTCTTTCGAAATTCTCCCTCGATTGCTGTCTTCATGACATATTCTGGCCTTGTACATAACATTGTAAAATCGCTGGTGCTTAACAGATAAAGCTTTTGTTGGAGCATCTGTTGGTTACTTCTCATTTCTGTTCCTTTTGGCTGGAAGGGCCTTCACTGTAAGTAATATCTGATTTTAAAAACTCCAGATCTGAAGCATATTACTCATAAACCTCATTTTTGTAAAATTATTATCTTTTTTTCACAATGTTTTATTAGATTCAATTGTGTGATGGAAACCATTTTTTGCAGGTGCTTCTTTCGCCTCCTATAGTAGTTTATTCGCCGAGGGTGCTACCTGTCTATATTTATGATGCTCATGCAGATACTGGGAAAAACGTCAGGTTTGCTTAAAATCCCTTTGTGCATGTGGGATTTGCTTCTTTCTTCTGTTCTATATGTATGCATTATTTCCACTCCTAAACAAGTCGGAATGCTTCACAAACTACATATTTTGGTATGTTGTCTGATAGTTTATCTCTGCCTTTTCCGAAGTGCTGCATTTCTTATGCTTTATGGCATTGCATTGGCAACCGAAGGCTGGGGTGTAGTCGCCAGTTTGAAGATTTATCCACCATTTGCTGGTGCTGCTGTATCTGCAATTACACTTGTTGTGGCTTTTGGCTTTGCCGTCTCTCGTCCGTGTTTAACGCTTAAGGTTTGAACTTTCCATTTAACACGAACTCACTCATAAAACCAAGCAATACAAATATAATCTACTGTCATGTTTAGCCCCTGTTTGGTAGTTTTTAAAATTCAGATTTTAATTTAAGTCAAAGTCAACAACCAATTATAATCACACATTTTATGGTACTCACAGCTTTTCAACCACTCATTTCATCAATTTTTATCAGAATCTACTAAAAATCCGATTTTAATCCCCCACCAAACAAGGGCTTAATGTGCATATGAAACAGCCATCCTGATGCACTT
This sequence comes from Fraxinus greggii, assembly GCA_903798315.1. Lineage (NCBI taxonomy): Eukaryota > Viridiplantae > Streptophyta > Magnoliopsida > Lamiales > Oleaceae > Fraxinus > Fraxinus greggii. The sequence goes on along the minus strand of CAIGRK010379276.1, from coordinate 2,950 downwards.
GTTGATAGATCATCCAGAGAGTTTTTCCTTGCTTATTTCAGCATGTTGCTTCCTTTTTACATTCTAATATATCTTTTCAATTAGATGGTGGAAGATGCTGTTCATTTCCTAAGTAAGGAAACTATAATCCAGGCAATAGCTCGATCAGCTACCAAGGTGCGTCTAGTTTGAGCTGCATGTTAATTTCTCAATTTTTTTTTTTTCTTTTTTTTTTACTGTGACTTTGTAACCAAATGAAGTTTAATGTAGCTGGTACCATTCTGTTACTTCTTTATTTCACACTCTTAGTTATGGGGTTCAACTGTTTTATTTTTCTTTATATCTTCAATTTACGGCCACGTTAACATAGTCAATATCATCTGTTTCTTTTTAAGCAGATGTTCCATGTCCTTCTTACATTCATTTTCTCTAATTACTCATTTTGATGGATTAATTTTCATTTTCCCTCACCACTTCATAAAAGAGAGAGGGAAGAAGGGAAGAGAGAGGCAATTATCATGGTGTAATTTGTGCAAGGATAATCTTCAGTGCCCTCATCTGCTTCCATATCATCTTGAGTTTCGTCATTATGATGAAACATCATTTCCATGATTTAGAGTAAAGATGATTTTGTAGCTGTTTAAGATAATACAGATGTGAAATATGGACTTGCTGTGATGTTTAATATTGGCAAAAAATTTGAGGTTATGAAATTGCATCGAGTTGAACTGTAAAACACTGTTTCCTAAAGGCTTCTGTTTTAGTATATCTTTACCTGATTGAAGAAGAAATTCATCGGTACCAGGAAGCAATTACTATAGATGTAGAACATAAATTACACAAGGAATTGCCAGAAAGGTTCCTTCATATTTCTTGTTCATTCGGTTATTTCTCTGCTTCAGATATCTTTCAGTTGCTTTCTATAACGTGCCTGAATCTGGAAAACTTATGGTTATGTAGTTGATTATGTCTTTGTTCTGATCTAGAAGTCCCTCCTTACTCCTCGCAGACAAGAAATGCATTATCTGGAACTTACTCTGCTCCTCAGAGGTCTGCAAGCTCAGCTGCGCTTTTAGTTGGAGATCCTACTGTTGCGCGGGATAGGGCTGGGAACTTTGTGCTTCCCAGAGCCGATGTCATGAAACTAAGAGATCGTTTGAGAAATGAAGAATTGGCTGCTGGATCATTCTTCTCCAGATTGAGAAGTCGAAGGATATTGCGGCATGAATCAATCGGTGATGTAGGTCACAAAAGAGAAATGTGTGCCCATGCCAGAATACTGGCTCTGGAGGAGGCAATTGATACTGAATGGGTTTACATGTGGGATAAGTTTGGTGGTTATTTACTTCTTCTGCTTTCCTCGACTGCCAAAGCAGAACGGGTGCAGGTAAAAATGATCCATACTGCTTGCCATGCATTCGTCATTTGGTTTCACTTCTAATGTTTCTTGTACACTTGTTTGTGCCAGGATGAAGTTCGTTTGAGACTCTTCCTTGACAGCATAGGTTTTTCAGATTTAAGTGCCAAAAAAATTAAAAAATGGATGCCTGAGGATCGTAGGCAATTTGAAATTATACAGGAGAGGTGAAACTTGTACACTTCAAGAAATTAAGTTCTATAATCTGCATGTGCATCAGCTTGTCTGGTATTTCTAAATATTTTTTGATGATTCTTGCAGTTACATAAGAGAGAAGGAGATGGAAGAGGAGATTTTGATGCAGAGACGTGAAGAGGAAGGGAGAGGTAAAGAAAGAAGAAAAGCTCTTCTGGAGAAAGAAGAACGTAAATGGAAGGAAATTGAGGCTTCTCTTATATCATCTATTCCTAATGCTGGAAGCAGGGAGGCAGCAGCCATGGCCGCTGCTGTGCGGGCTGTAGGAGGGGATTCATTGCTTGACGATTCATTTGCACGGGAGAGAGTTTCAAGCGTTGCATATAGAATACGTGCAACTCAGTTATCTGATAGGGCACTTCAGGTATTTTAACATTATATAACTCCCCATTAATCTTCGAATAATACGAGAGTTTAAGATTATTATTTCATTCTCTATTAATCTTCGAATAATACAAGAATTAAGAACTTATTTTTTTTAGGTATAAACTTATTGTGTTATCCAGGTGGTGATTGCCAAAATCTTAACTACCGTCTTATGGGTGGAAAATTATGGATATCATTTCATTCTTTTTTATTTAGTTTTTTTTTTTTTTTTAATCTCACTGCTTCGGGGTTGGGAACATGTAAAAGTAGGTAATTTTGACTCCCAAAGTTTTTCAATTAATGGTATGGATTTCTAACATCACATTGTCGCTTTTACAGACTGGCCTTACTGGTGCTATATGTATTCTTGACGATGAACCCACAACAAGTGGCAGGCGATGCGGACAGATTGATCCTGGTTTATGTCAAAGTCAGAAAGTTAGCTTCTCTGTTTCTGTAATGATTCAGCCCGAATCTGGGCCTGTTTGCCTCTTGGGTACTGAATTCCAGAAGAAAGTGTGCTGGGAAATTCTTGTGGCTGGATCCGAACAAGGCATTGAAGCTGGACAAGTTGGTCTGCGATTAATTACAAAAGGTGATAGACAGACTACTGTTGCAAAGGAGTGGAGTATAAGTTCATCAAGTATTGCAGATGGAAGGTCTGTGAATGTCTGCTTCTGTGTGTGCTTTATTCATACCCTTATTTTTTTTCCTGTTCTGTCGTTTGTAAACAACCCATGGGGTCAACGGTTTTTGTGTTGCTTCTTTTCTCTTCGCTTTTCCTTTGTACATCTGGTTTTCCTTTCAAACTTGTCTGCATTTTACTGCTTACGTTTTTCTTGTTTATATTTACATTCTTCCTTATCTTTTTCAGATGGCTTTATGTTTTACATGAAACTTTTGACTTGCAGGTGGCATATTGTCACAATGACCATTGATGCGGATTTAGGTGAGGCCACTTGCTTCATTGATGGTGGTTATGATGGCTATCAG
>CAIGRK010379272.1:0-14802 GCA_903798315.1 Fraxinus greggii | reverse complement strand
AAAAGGAAGAAAATTTTGGTTAGGACTTCTACTGCTTTATCATTTTTCAGGTAGGTATAGATCAGCTGCTTCCTGCTATCTATTTTTATAACGATAGCAAATTTTGTTTGGTTGCCATAGAGGCACAGCTATCATATTGGTAATAAGTCAAAGCAATATTCATTGTGAATGGTAATGGGATATCAAGCAATGTTCCTTGATAGGGGTCTACTTGGCTAAAGAAAACCTCCCAATTTGCTTTAAAGAGACCACTAGATGTGTTTTTGCATAGTTCCCATGCATTCCATTTTGACACTTTTTTTGTTAAGTAGCCTAATTATTGTTGAGAATTAATACCATGCTGCCACTGCTGGTTGGCAGCCCAATATTCTTGGACTTGTTCTCTCTCTCTTTTAATACTCTTAGTTAAGTTTTCATTAGAAACACATTTTTTTTTTACCTCAACTTTATCTGGATTTGGAAATGGAACCAAAAGGTTTTCATGCTCTCTGTCAATGTGCCTGTTGTATCAGCAAGTCTAATTATGGCCCCCACGCTTTACTCTTCTACTTCTTATAAAAGTTTCTGTATATTTGAGGAGTTGTATCTTGTTTCATTAGATATTTTCTTTTGAAATTTATGGGTTTATTTCTAGATTGACATTTGGTATGCGATGATAGTCGCATTGATGCTTTCCAGGTATTGTGTGTATTTAAAATGTTTTCTTTTCACACGTTCTAGGACATCGATGTCATAATGCCTTTTTTTTCTCATTTTCCTTGTAGATTTTGAACAGTTCTCTGTGCTATTTGATTCCTGCTTTCCAATTCTCAGAAAGGAGTGGGGAATGCTAGAGTCTGTGGGGATATCATCAGAGCAGGTACAGTGGGTTTATTGTTTACCGATGAAACACTCAACTACATCTGTTTTGCGTGTGCCTGAAATTGAATGGTGTGATAGCAGTCAAACAAAAGAATTCTGGATGAGGATTGCATAAGAATCTTAGAACATGTATCTGACACCAACATCAAAGACCCAAATGTGGAGATTCTTACTTGCTTGTTTTGGAGGCTACTAGAAGCATTTATTGCAACAGCACCTGAGGACACGTCTTTGGTTGGTGACTCCTGATTTATATTGTTATATAAGTTTTGTTCCGCTATGAATGCTACAACTATGATCCACCATTTGTTGCAGGATAAGAAGGGGAAGTGGCTATGCATGCTTCAGGATTTATTTTTTTTCTTTGCTTCCAACTCCAAAGACATTTTCAAGAAGCATGTGGAATACCTTGTTACAAAATGCAAGATCTCACCATTGCAAATGATGTTGAAACTTTTTACTGAAGAAGGTTTGGTTATGCCAGCATTATTAATTTTCCTTTTGCCATTTTTGGATTACTTGTTTTTGTAGTTCTATTGTAAATTGTCCTGGAGTACATGATAATTTTGTGATTCTATGTTGAGCATTTAATATCAATTTGTATTGAAGTAGAAACACTCTCTTTATTTTTATTAATATTTTGAATTAATTGATATCTTAATTTGAAGACTTAATAATTCTTTTGAGTGCCAGGTTTAACCTGGAATGCCATGAGATCTTTTTCAATATGATATTGGAGTATAAAAATAAATATACAGTTTTGAAATGGGGATGGATGGTAACTTGTAATTAGACATGAGCTGCACAGTGGTGCAAGGATGGGTCTGTTATCCTTTCTGCTTCACAGTTAGACCAAGGCCTCAATGGCTGACTGCTAAGAACATTTTACAATGTTTGGATGGATATCTAGAGGTGTATTTCGTTGTGTTGTGTTAAATTATAGTTTTATTCTATTCTCATCTATGCTGTGTCTCATAAGGTTTTCATTAAACATTATCTTTTTAATTAATATTTCATCTGATTAGTTTTCTGACTTCTAATGAAAGGACGTTTTATTTGATTTCTCAATAAAGATGCCTGGTTGCGAAGCTTATCAGGGGATTTATTTATTTGCGTTCACGCCTTTTGGAAAGATGATAAAAAATTGTGTCTTTCAGTAAGATTCTGTTTTCTCATTGTCTTTTCCTGCTTGGTTCTTTAAATTTTCAGGTGTTCCATCTGCTGTTCAAGCTGAGAGTCTGTGTTATTTCTCAAATCTTTGTTCTCAGACGGATGAGGGCTCATCCCTTCAGCTCCTTACCGAATTTCCTGCGATTCTAGTTCCACTGTCAAGTGATAACCAGGTTCTCGAACTTTGTTCTCTCTTTTTCCTCAATTTTTGGTTGATTCTGTTGATTGTTTCATTAGCCAAAACTACTGATATTTATAATTCTTCTCTTCTCAAGAATACTTATGTTTCTGTAAGCCTTTTGATAATTTGTTAAATATACTTTATAGGCATGTCATTATCTAGAACTGTATGATCTTTTTTATCTAGAATGTACGAGTTGCTGCCATGAGCTGCATTGAAGAGCTATCTAAAGTGTGGTCCCGTACTAGTGACTCAAGATCCAATAGTGGTATTGCCCTTTTAAATTTGTAAACAACTGCTTCCACATTTTTACCGGCCTTCCTAAATGAGAAAAATTGCAGGAAATGATGGAGGGTTGCATTTTCTTGGGGAGCTGTTAGACTTACTGGTTCAGCAGAAGAAGCTGATATTATCTGACAGATATCTTCTTGCCTCTTTCTTCACATCTCTGCTCAGTTCCTCAGCTCACAGCTTTTTGGTGCAACATGCTATTGGAAATAGGTTATCCTTTGAATTTTTAATTCTCTTATTACCTAGTTAAACAGTGAAAACTTTCTTCGTGTTTGAAATCAGTTCCTTGATTGATGAGGTTTGTTTAATGCTAATGCATTTTGACTAAATGATTTGTGAATCATTTATTGCTGATTATGGGATTTATTTCTTTTTTTTAATTTCACTAGATTCATATACTTCTAGTTAATGGACGCAGACCACTTATAGGACAAGGGAGTCGTGATCCTTCTATCTTCTTATATGTCCCCAACACTCTACACTTGACCAACGATGGTTCTATGCGGCTTCTTTTCCTCCCTTATCTTCATTGTTATGCTGCCGTTAATGCTGTCTGTTACCGCATAATCGTTGTGTTTTGAAAAACTCATGCTATATATTAATTGTTTGGTTAGAAAGTTGACCCACACTGCTTAACCATCTTATTTGGTTGCTTAGTATTATTTACTTCTGTAGTGATGTTATGTAACCCAGATTCCAGATAGTTTTTATGGAATTATCAAAGTAATCACAAATTTGCTGCCAATCCATTTAATGACTTTCTTGACATGACATTTTAGATTTGATCAATCCACCAAAGATGAGATCCTGGTTTTCATGCTCGGCTACACTCTAGGGCTTTCTGCTTATGCAAAGGTTAGTCTTTATAAAGTAATCTTCAGTTTGATAGTTGCTTTTGTCCAGTTTGTAGTATTCATGGAGAGAAGATGTGCAGATGTATATTTGTACCTGCAGCTTATTAATGTACACTGATGTGCACTTTTCGTACCATGTTCTGACTCAAGTGGGCGAAGGGACACAGTTTAATTCATATTCTCATTTTCATGGCTTCTGAATATTCTTACAGTTTTATGCATATTTTTATTTTCATGGCAGTTGAAGATTTTTTCTTCACTCAAAGGTATGGGAAGTAAAATTATGTGTGTTGCGGGAGTGAGATCATTATTAAATGATCTTTTAGAAAGACGTCATCAATATCATCTTGCGAACATCAGAGTATGTGATAAATTGTCAAAAATTGAAGTCGACATCTTGTGCCTTTTGCTTGAGGTAAATCCCTAAATTTGTTTTTCTTTCTTGTCTATCTTTTGCAAGATCATTTTTCGTATTGATTTTGTATCTTTCATAAAATAAATATGACATAAATGTCTTTATCCATGTTTTAGAGCTGTACTAGGCACACTTCATCATATGGCGGACATGATTTTGAAGATCCTATATCAAAGGTTTTGCAGGTCAGCAACTTGGTAGCATCCTATCTGATTGATGTAAATTCTTTCTGACTGACTAGTATCTTAACATTTTCTGCACTTCCAGTTAAATGGCATATACACTGAAGATTCTGCTGTTGTGGAGCCCTGTATTACAACTTTAAAAAATCTGAGCTCTTCCTTGTATGGAGATATGAGGACCGAAACTCAGGTTGAGTTCGTTTTCAGCTATTCATCAGTAATATGATATATGTGCTATGATGACTCTCAGAACTAGGAAAATGAAATATGGTAGGGACAGAGAACCATCATATTACCTGATGATGCCTTTCTTTGTCACTATACCATCTATATAACTGATAACGCTAGCTCATGAAGATGAAGAGGATGACAGAACCTTACAAGTTTTAGCATGCTAAGTAGGAAGTTCTGCTTACAAATAAAATGAAAAATTAAGCACCAGCATAAAATGTGGCTTTGTCTTGTCAATCCAACTGCTAGTCCATTTTGTTGGCCGGGTAAGCTATTTGACTGTTAAGGAGGAGATTTGATAAGTGAGTAACATCTTATGTTTCGCACTTTGGAAGTTCAACTGGGTGTGGTGGCTTAGGGGTATTTCAGCTTTTTTGTTTTCATTGTTTGAGCACAAGGTAGAAAGAGTCATAGGCTTGTCAAAGGCTTCAGCTCCTGTTTGCTTCATTGGCTATTAAGTTGGCACAGTTATATCTTTGCTGAATTACATGTTGGATAACCCTTCATGACCGTTAGAAGGTTTTTACATTTCTCTACAATGGTTTGTAGCATGTGCATGGAGTTTACTCCTTTTCCATCAACTTGGTAGTGACTTGGGAGTCGTTTTCAAGAATTTATTTGCTCATCTTATTTCAAGCGTCACCTTGAAGGTCTCATTTTGTATTTCAAAACACTGCCACTGTACTCGCAATGCCTTTTCCCGTCACATCCTCCTTTGCAGCAACCAACTTCATTCCTAAGCAAACAACCAAAACTGGTGACTTCTTAATTTCCTCAGGCTCTTTCATTCATGTAAGTTTGGTACCTAGGGGAGGAGAAAACATCCAATATTCTAGAACCACTTTTCCATTATTCTTCTCTTAGAAGGCTGTTTGGTACCTATGCACAAATTATGAAGCCAAGAATAGAGTACATTTGTATTTGTATTGCTGTATCAAACGAAATGGAATTGCATATATTTGAACATGTACTTTCTCCCTGGGCCATCCTTTCACCCAAGTCTAGGTAATAATGCTGAAAACCTGGAATTTGTGTATTTTGCTTATCAATTCACTCTGAGTTAATTGTTTATGCCTAGAACAAGTATGAAATTGATTAAATCATGGAACTACGTTGGTTTAGTTGTACTTTAAGAACTTCTTCACTTAATCTTATATCTTAGTTTTAGATAATATTAGGTGAAGTGGGTATTTGACATTTCAAGATCCTTTAAAGTGCTAGCTAATATGGTTGCACATTGGAATTTTTAAACAATAGCCCATATGTGGGTGGCATAATTTTTCTTTATGATGGTGTATTCTGTCCTGAATCTCCTAAGAAGAAAACTACGTACTAATCTTTCTTCAACTTTATTTATTGTGCTTTAATTTATGGTTTCTATGTTTTACATCATATATTACTAGAATTTGGCAGAATATATTTTTATATTGTTATAGTATTTTGTACCTGGAATTCATTTCTAATCATGTTTTAACAGGAATTTATCTTCCAAAATATTTTGATTCTGTTTCGGAGCACCATGGGTGATATACAAAATGCAGCTAGAGAGGCCTTGATGCGAATTCATGTTTGTGCCATCTTCTCTGTTACTTTTTTAATTTGTATGGATAATTTTATGCCAGATTTTTGTTCGATTGCCTACTTCTAAGCTATGTTTGAATCTGTTGGACAAATGTTTGTATGTAAAAATAACATTAATTCTGTTCACTATCAGACCTGCTTATATGGTCTTTCTTGAGTTATTTTTGAACTATTGTACTGTTACTGTTATTTGACCTATAGCATACTAGCCTTCTGTAAGAAGTTCTTGCTGCCATCCATCTGTATATTATAGTTTTCAAGTCCAATATGCATCTGTCCCTTGCTCCTGTAATATCTTAGCCTTTCTTGTCGTAATGTCTGTTACGGTGTTGTAACATCAAATTTCATGATACTTGGAAACTTTATTAGATTTTACACTTCTACTACAGACACTTAAATAGGTTTGCTCAGAGATTGTTTAAGGATGACTTAAGGTAGATGCTCCAATTATTGTGCTACGGGAGTGCATGCGGAATTAAATAAATGATAATTTGTTATCAATGCATAGCCTCTTTTACATAAGACCAGTTCTCCTTGAAACTTATTCTGATTGTTAGGGTGCAACTTATTCTGTTACAGATGCGTGATATCAAATAAACTCAAGTTGCACATAAGTATTGTTCCGTAATAATGATATTCAGAAAATGGATTGAACAATGTTGATATTTTTGGTGGTTGGGTGATTTAATTCAACGGGTACCTGTTTAGTTGGGACATTGAACAATGCCTTCATCGGCAAAGCAGCTTTTGGGGTATTACACCCTTATGTTGTATGTCCATCTGTGGCGGCCTTTTATTTCCAGCCACATGTTGAGAAGAGACTTTGGCAGTTACAAAGTTCAGTGGCTAGTTCACACACTAAAATTTTGAACTGAGGATTGATGATAACGTAAGTACAACATGGTCCTGAGGGTCTCTATGCCATTTTTTTTCCTTGAGCTTTTACCCTTATAAAGTGATGTGGATAAGATTGAGATACATGTTTTGCATGAATTTTATTCTACATGATTATCCTTCTGTGCTTGTTGGTGTTTCTATGTTTTTTTTTTTTTTGCCCCTCATGACGTAATACGGAGATTTGCTGATGTCCAAAAAGCAATGGTTATGGGAATTCTGTAAAATTGTGGAAAAACTAGTTTCCTACTTTCTTTTCCAGTTTTCTCGACAATAAATGATGATCTTGCAGATCAACTCCGCGATGGTTGGTCGGGTGCTTAATTCAATTTTGGGTCAGAATCACTGTTCAATTGGTTTAGCTCATGGGAAGAAGAAAAAAAGAGCACACACTTACCAGGATCCTGATCCTTATAATTCAATACAACACAGAGAAAATACACTACTACTTGTGAGCTCCTTACTTGACGTATTGCTCCTGAAGAAGAACATAGAGAACAGGTCATCAATAATTTTTGAATGCAGATTTAGTATTTCTACTGTGATTGTGAATTGATGTGTTATCATTTACTTAAACCCAAAAATTTGGAACATATGTTTTCTTGAAGCTGATGATTTCCAATTATATGTTTGTAGAGCTTCACTATTAGGTCCATTATCTAAGCTTCTTCGCATGATATGTATGAATAATGAGCGGCTGCATAAGACTACTGACCAGGATACAGGGAATGAAACTTCATCTGCTGCTTCTCAGACTTTTCCTGATACTGCTGCTTATATTCAGCAGACTCTGCTGTCTACTTTGGAAGATATCAGTGCTTCCCTTGTAAATGATATTCCAGAAAAGGTTTTCTCCAACTTTTACTCTGATATTTATTGACATGTATCCTGTCATGATTCAAGTATTATGGGGCTTCTCTTCTGATCGCAAGTTATGCATGTTTTATGTCAGGATGACATTGTTCAGAATTTTGACTTGGAATTGTTAGTCAATTATGCCCGCTCTACAAGTGATGCAATTACCCGCAATCACATCTTCTCGTTACTTACAATTCTTACCAAAATTATACCTGACAAAGTTTTGGACTACACAATGGATATCATCACTGTGATAGGGGAATCTACTGTTACACAGGTTGGGTGTTATCGTGAATGTGTACCTGAAGAAATTTTTTTTTTTTGCGCTTTTTCCTGACTTTATTGGAATCATTGTGCACACGCATATGCAATCTGGGAACATCAACATTTGATTCTTTTCTAGATTCCATCATTATTTGCGTTTGAAGCAATTAAGCATTGCTCTTTGACAAACGCTAACCTTCTTTTATCCTGTTTATGTTGCTGATGGTTTGCAATAAGTGCCGGCAGCTGCAAATCTTGTCTTCTTATGCACTAGCTCTGAGATTTTAAGCCCGCTTCATCAATTAAGCTTGTGTATTTTTGAGCCCTAAATTAGTCAATTGATCTTTCTGTAGTGGGATAGCTATTCGCAACATGTGTTTGAAGACCTTATATCGGCAGTTGTACCATGCTGGATATCTAGGACTGACAATGTAGACAACTTTCTTCAGGTAATATTCTTACGAAGTTTTCTTTTGTTGGCATCGGTTTCTGCACTATTCAAGTGTTTTCTGCTGCACTATTCGAGTGATCTCTCGCTTCTGTTTGGATTTGTTGCATATTAGTCCTGACCTTGTTCAAAACTTCTCTCAGATTTTCGTAACTATACTGCCACTAGTTGTGGAACAAAGGAGGCTCCCCATTATCGTGCACATATTGAGGTATAGATAGTTCATCTGTTGTTTTGGTTATATGGCTTTCACTTTCTCTGACTAGGTTGCTTCACAGGACTCTTGGAGAAGCTGATAGTTTGGGTTCTCTGCTCTTCCTCCTTTTCCATTCATTAGTCTCAAGGAAGAGCTTATTTAGTCTTAGCAGCAACCCTTCCTTGGATCAATTAACCAGTATCATTAATAGGCAGTGGGAGTATGTATTTGCTCTGCAGCTTTGTGAGCAATATTCATGCACAATATGGATTCCTTCTGTAGTTTTATTGCTTCAGAAAACTGGAATCAGTAATTTGAGTGAAGATATGGTTCTGGAGATCTTGGCCGCAATGCAATTCATTTCAGACAAGCTGCGAGATCCTGAAATTGCTTACAAGCTGGATTCTGGAGAAGATTTGAATAACATTCAGGTATGAACCATCTGAGCCTTGTTTTAAACTTTTTTATCAGTTGGTAGGCACTGGGAAGTGAACTTGTTAATATTGATTTTATAGCCTCATTGAAGTATGTAAATTAAGATGCGAGGATATATACCTACAAGTGGAGGTGGCATCGATTGAGGATAGATGAAGGGATTGATGACTCAGATGGTTGGGACATGACTTTGTAGATATAAATTAGCTTTTGATTTGTTCACAAAGAGCAATGGAATTATAGAACTAGTAAAGGGAGATGTGAACTAAACATATCATGGCGCGAGGTGATTGCCCAAAAAAAGGGGATTTTAGTTGTTCGCAAGCTTTGCAATCTATTCTGAGATATCAAGTACCTTTAGTGAGAACACGATATTTCGATTATTACAAAATTGGCTGCACGTACCAATCACATTATTACTGATGATTGAAATTTTGTAGTATGTGCTTGGATATGTTTGTTTGTGGAAGCTCCTTTTCTTTCTTCCTTTTCCCTCCTATTGAACTCCTCCCCAGCCCCGGTTTTTAATTCGCGGCCTCTCAGAGAATACTTGCCATTGAGATGTTCGTATCATTCGTTTAATGTTGAAGTGCCTAGATTGAAGACCTGGTCCTAATCGAGTAGATGAGTGTAAGAAAACAAATTCTTTTAGAAACTCTATTCACAATGAGACCATGGTGCTAAAAGTAATTCTAATCTATTTATGAAAATTCAGAATGTTCTGAAGTTGGGTTTATTTTACTACAGCTAAAATGAATATGCAGGTTACTGTTGGTGCACTTATGGAGCAAGTTGTCTTTCATCTACAACTGATTGACTCGAAAAGAAAGCATATTAGTCTTCCTTCTGTCATCAGGAAAGAACTGAAGGAGTATTTCCATGCTGTTTTAAAAACTGTTACAAAGGGCCTGCTACCAGCAACCTACTTCTCTGTCATCATTCATTTACTTGGCCAAGTGGATAGGAGTGTGAGAAAGAAGGTAAAAGTCAGTCCTTTTGCTTCCTGTCTGTCTTGAATGGAAGCATTTTCGAGCAAGCAGAAATTGCTAAAACTTGTGGCCATTCAAGATAGCATAGATCCTCCATTGAATGAGGATTTTGTCAAATTGCTAAAACTTCTGGCCGTTCAAGATAGCATAGATCCTCCATTGAATGGAGATTTTGTCTGAAACCTTTTTCTTTTTATTAAAATGATTAAAAGCTTCTTAGTCAAAAAATGGGTGGCCCATAATGTTACTGTCTCTGCGTCTCTCTTCTGCATGTGCACATTCTTTTCTGATTTGGGGAATTTTGCTTTAATTATCAATTTGCAGGAGTTCTAATCTTTTATGTTTTATATTCCATGTGCAACAGGCTCTTGGAGTTCTATGTGAGACGGTGAAGGATTCCAGTACTATTAATGCAAAGATTGAGAAAAAAGGATTAGTTTCAAGCATAAGGAGCTTATGGCTTAATCTTGATGGGACTTCTCTGGAGTCATTTAATAACTTGTGCTTGGAAATATTAAAATTAGTTGATTCGCCTGATGATGACTCAAGTACTTCATTGACACTGGCAGCTGTATCAGCACTGGAAGTTTTGGCCAACAAATTCCCTTCTCATGATTCAGTCTTCAGCATGTGCCTTGGATCTGTGAGCAGAAGAATCTGTTCAGACAATTCTTCTGTCTCTTCTCATTGCCTTCGTGCTACTGGTGCACTGATTAATGTACTTGGGCCGAAGGCTCTGCCTGAACTTCCGGGTATCATGGGATGTGTGGTAAGGAAATCTCGTGATGTCCCTTCTGTGGCTGCAGAAACCAAAAGAATTGCTGACAGGACTACTGGTTCATCAAATTTGAAGGACTCCCTCTCCATGTCTATCCTTCTCACCTTAGAGGCAGTTGTTAACAAACTTGGTGGATTTCTCAACCCATATCTGGGAGATATTTTAGGACTTATTGTGTTGCATCCGCTTTATGTTTCCACCACAGAGCCAAAGTTAAAATTGAAAGCTGATGTCGTGCGAAAGCTCATTACTGATAAAATCCCTGTACGTAGTCCCCAAATGCTTCCTATTTTTTTTATTTTTATTTTTTGACATACTTTTCTGACTAAATAAATTATTAATGTTTGAACTTCCTATTGATATTTGATTTTGTTCATCAGGTTCGGCTTTTGCTCCCACCTGTGCTGGGATTATATTCTGATGCTGCAAAATCTGGGGAGTCAAGTTTATCAATTGTTTTTGAAATGCTAGGGAACTTGGTTAATTCGATGGACAGATCATCTGTTGGTGCTTATTATATGAAGATTTTTGACTTGTGCTTGCTAGCACTTGATCTTCGCCGCCAGCACCCTGCATCAATTAAAAATATCATTATTGTTGAGAAAAATGTCTTAAATGCGACAGTTACCCTGACTATGAAACTAACAGAGACTATGTTCAGGCCTCTTTTCATCAAGAGTATTGAATGGTCTAGTTCAGACGTCGAAGATAGTGAATATAATTCTGGACAAACACTTAATCGCGTAATTTCTTTCTATGGATTGGTCAACAAACTTGCTGACAACCATCGGTAAGTTAGCTATTGATTTATCTGATAACAGCTTTCTGGTCTGTCACGTAGGTTTCTTGAAAGTAATCTAGGTCAATGGTTTTTGTTTCAAGCAAGCTAGTATTCCAAAATTTGATTTGTGGGAATTTGAGACGAATAAACATTTTATTTCATGTCCTGACATTCTAATGTTTGGGACCAAATTAATGTGTAGTGGGCGTATCCTTGTATATTTCACAAGGCCAAGTATTTTAATGCTTTAGAGGCCCACAACATTATTCAAGACGTCAACCAATCAGATTAGCCGAATTCTTGCATGTCCAAAGACAAACNAGTATTCCAAAATTTGATTTGTGGGAATTTGAGACGAATAAACATTTTATTTCATGTCCTGACATTCTAATGTTTGGGACCAAATTAATGTGTAGTGGGCGTATCCTTGTATATTTCACAAGGCCAAGTATTTTAATGCTTTAGAGGCCCACAACATTTTTCAAGACGTCAACCAATCAGATTTGCCGAATTCTTGCGTCTCTTTGTATGATTCAATGGTTTTCATTTCATTGCAGATCACTGTTTGTGCCTTACTTCAAGTACTTGCTTGATGGCTGTGTTCAATATCTTGTTCGTGCCGATGATACTAAAACAGGCCCAGTTCGAAAGAAGAAAACAAAGCTTCACGAAGCAAGCAATAACTCGAAGGACAGAGATGTTGGATTGTCGCTTGAAATGTGGCATCTAAGGGCATTGATTTTATCATCTCTACATAAATGTTTTCTCTATGATACTGGAAGCCTTACATTTCTTGATTCATCCAATTTTCAGGCAAGGATGCATCTTATTATTAAATCCCTTTTGCTTCATGTCTTGACAACTTTGTTGCACTGTAAATGGTGTCAAATATTGGGTCATATGCGGATTAAATTTTGCCATTTCTTTGATGCTTCTGCAAGGGGATTGTTTATAAACAATATTTATTTATTTTTTTCTCGTATTTAAAAGTGAAGCTATCAATCTGATGGTGTTTCCTCCTTTCTGGTAATGCTGTTTTTGCTCTTTAGGTAATTAGATCTGGATGGTTTTATTTTATATTTTATATTTTTATGGGAGTGGAATTGGGTATTGGTTTCTGGTTTGGGGGTGGAGGTGGAGGTGCCAAGGAAGGTTGCATGTTTTGTAGGACAATTTAAATAACCCTGGTAATGATGATATTTAGGATTATTTCATATTTTCGCCCACTCGCTATATATCAGACCGAGACATCGAGAATGGTAGTTTTCCGATTAAAGGACTTCTTTGTTCTTTTCCATCTTATTGCAACAAACATGACTATTGACTTTTGTATACTACAGAATCGAGAATATTTTACGTAGTCTGGCACAGTTTCTTCCTGTGTTTCTTTTTTATTGAAATGTACTATTTCTTTTTCAGGTTCTTCTGAAACCAATTGTGTCACAACTTGTCGTGGATCCCCCAGTCCCTTTAGAATTATATCCAGACATACCATCGGTGAAGGAAGTGGATGATTTGTTGGTTGCCTGTATTGGCCAGATGGCTGTTACTGCTGGTTCTGACCTTCTGTGGAAGCCGCTGAATCATGAGGTCTGCAAAATATTTCCTTCCAGTAATCTGATATTCTAGCAACGGTTTGTCTTTGTATTGCATATTTTTAGTATTCTCTCTTTGGATGCACAGACAAATCTAAGAACAGAAACATATTTTACCTTGATCCCTTCCCTATAAATGCTGATTATTGATTGCCGTGTTTACAAATTCACATCCTCCTCCTCTCTCTCTTTTACTATATATTTTAGTTGGCTAATAGGTTAATTGTGCTGGATTTGATTTGCAATGTAACTTAGCAGTAACTTATTTTGCTTTAGGGATCCATCACTTAGAATGATTAGTGGAAGGATTCAAGTAGAGGGGTGGGGCAGGATCTTGATTCTCTCTTCTAGGCTCCATCACTGTATACCAAACACAGCTGAATCAGTCTTGGGGATATTGGTTCTGTTCTCGTCATTTATAAACATGGGATATCCCATGTTGATTTAACACCAATCCCACCTTCATTTGATGCTAAATCATTCCATTCTGACATATATCAAATCCTGCAGGCAAACACCGCCATTATAATTCTACTTAGAAAAGTAATGGCCTAAGTTTGTTCAAATTATTCTGATTGTTGAGTAAGAGGTCAACTTGGGGGGGTAAGTATACACAACCAATACACCATTCTAATTCTCTCTGTTACCTTCTAATTTGAATTCTTCCAATACAGGTGTTGATGCAAACTCGTGCTGAAAATGTACGGCCCCGTATTTTGGGTCTCAGAATTGTCCAGTACCTTGTAGAGAAATTTAAAGAAGAATATCTGGCATTTTTGCCCGAAACAATCCCCTTCCTCGGTGAATTGCTCGAGGATGTTGAGTTGCCTGTCAAATCTCTTGCACAAGAGATTCTGAAGGAAATGGAAAATCTAAGTGGTGAGAGCCTTCGACAATACCTCTGATGATGTATACCGATGGTAATACTCCAACGAATCTAAGGCAATCTATTCTGCCAAGAAATTGCTATCCTTTTTTGATGTACTACTAGTAAGCAGAAGACATCAGGCAGTGTCTATTGCCAATTTTGTTAGGTTCTCTGCGGTTGTGTAAAAGTGTTATCCCAGGACAGCTTTTGTCGAGACGTATCGTATTTTAGTTCAGCGCAGCAAGTTGTAACAAATTGTTCGTTTTTGAAAATGCAGTATATTTATGACACCCCACTGCCCACTACTTGGTAATTAAATATTTTTCGAATGAAATAAATACATTCATAGAGATGTCAAAGGTTGGTGGAACAATAATTTTCTTAATTCATACAATCTGGCTATTTTGACAAAGAGGGGATGTATATTAGATAGGCTTAATATTGGTGTTTTGCGAAAAGATTTCAAAGGGGAAGTATGTTAGAATTACGGTGTTTGACATCTTTACGGCAACATTTGAGTCTTGTAGATTTTTCAACGACGTCAGAAGAGTCGATAGTCTACGAGGAGTCTCTATTGTGGTGGATGAAGATCAAGATCAAGATTGAAGAACTAAGAGATATGTGAAACTCTTTGATACGGGATGAAATTGACGATTTACCATATGAATTATTGGTTATTCGAAAAATGCTCCACGTCTACCATCATGACGTGCTCTACGTTCTCACGATAGATTGTCTATCACCATGGGGTGCTCTACGTTCTCATGATAGACCACCACCACCATAGGGTGCTCTACCTTCACATGAAGTTGCCTACCATGATGGGGAGCTCTACGTTCACATAGGCCGTCTACCACTACACGGCCGTCGACCCCTATGAGGCCCTCTACGCTTACCTAGGCCGTCTACCACTACTCGACTGTCAACCCC
>CAIGRK010379233.1:0-16812 GCA_903798315.1 Fraxinus greggii | reverse complement strand
ATGCTTGAAAGTCGATGTATCAATATTTCGAAGAATAGCAGTGACAAGCCATGCTTGAAGCTAAGTTTTGTGCATTTTTAACTTATTCAGTATCCGTTAGATGTGGTGACGGCTCAATAAAAATATCACCTGTTCCGCACTTGATCATAAAATTTGGTCAAAGGAAGGACATTAAATTTTTAATTCACTTAAATAAAAAATAAATAAGGGCTTAGTTGGAATAAAATAATTACTCTTTGACCATCTATATTTCATTTTCTTATATTTCTCTCTTTGTTTCGTTTACGGGATTGTCTTCAACTAAAATTTTGATGANATGCTTGAAGCTAAGTTTTGTGCATTTTTAACTTATTCAGTATCCGTTAGATGTGGTGACGGCTCAATAAAAATATCACCTGTTCCGCACTTGATCATAAAATTTGGTCAAAGGAAGGACATTAAATTTTTAATTCACTTAAATAAAAAATAAATAAGGGCTTAGTTGGAATAAAATAATTACTCTTTGACCATCTATATTTCATTTTCTTATATTTCTCTCTTTGTTTCGTTTACGGGATTGTCTTCAACTAAAATTTTGATGAATTTTAAGAGATTATAAATCCTAATGAATTTCGTGAATTTGATTAGATTTCCACAAATTTCGTAAGAATCTCTTAAAATATGAT
This sequence comes from Fraxinus greggii, assembly GCA_903798315.1. Lineage (NCBI taxonomy): Eukaryota > Viridiplantae > Streptophyta > Magnoliopsida > Lamiales > Oleaceae > Fraxinus > Fraxinus greggii. The sequence continues at coordinate 16,147 of CAIGRK010379233.1, read as the reverse complement.
GAAATTTAAAAAAAAAAATTTAGTTATATATATTTTTAAGTTTGAAATACATCCCAATCTTTTAAAATCTTTCGATTAATGAAATTTTTTGTAAATTTATTAGTTAGTGAGGGAATCTAAATTTTAAAGGATTTCGTAAAAAAAATTGTAACTCCGGAGTATAACAAAACAAAAAATATAAATTGCGAAAATACTGAAAAAACGCTTCACATTCCGTAGCTATGTCCACTCCGCCGGAGTCCGTCGCATTTCCCTCAATTCCCACCACCTCCGCTGCCGATGTCGTCGCCGCAGCCATCATCGAACCGACCAACCGCCGCTCGTATCGATGCTACAACTGTAACTATTCTTTTCATATAATACCTATCCCCGCCACCGCCACCGTTTCGCCCACCTCTTTCCGATGTCCTCGATGCCACCACCGCCACCTCATTCCTCACCACATAATTTCCCCGCCGCTGCCTCCTCCGCCTTCCGTTCCCCCTCCATCTCCTCCAACATTACTGGCTTATTCCCCCCAATCATTCACTTACTACACCACCGATGAATCTGACACCGAATACGAATCCGACTCCGATAACTCATTACTTTCCTTCACTACTCCGAGTATTCAGATACTGACTCCTGCTTTGAAATCCTTCGTTGATTCTCTTCCAATTAAGAAATTCGCCAAAAGTTTAGCTCCAGCGCTTCAGTCTTGTTCAATCTGCATGGATTGTTTTGAGATCGAAAACGATTCCGATACAAGTGTAACAGTTAATGAATTGCCTTGCCAGCATTATTTTCACAAGGATTGTATTTCCGAGTGGCTCAATCGGAGCAACACTTGCCCTTTGTGTCGGTACCAATTGCCTTTGGAGTCCGGACCGGCACAGAACCAATCGGTGGAGGAGTATGAGGTGGTTTTGGCTCCTGAAGAGGACCCTGTTGTGAGGAGGGTCATTGAGGAACCGGGTCCAAGTTTGGGGTTGAATTTGGGTTCTGGTAGTTCGATTGTGATGGAAGAGGTTGCAGAGGATAGCAGGGAAAGGAGCGTGTGGGGGTTTGAGGCAATGCGCGATGAGGATGGGGATATTCTGATGGTCGACGCCTGACAACATCAATGAGAGAAGAGTAAGCACTTTCTCACTATTATTATGTGTTGAATTATAGTCTAACTTTGCACCATTTGTCTTATTTTTACGTGAGAGTTCAATTGCGTAATCGAATGCGTAAATGTAGACATGTTTGTCGCATATTATGTTTATGATATTAGGTCTGGAACTTGTTAATCGCGGCTGATGATTGTAGCAAGTACTTTGGAATTTGATGCTAAGTGGTAGTAGTATAATGCGCTTCCTGCACATTTACTACTAGTTTAGTATGCATTATTGGATAAACTTGTGCAGGATAAAATGAGAAGATTTCTTAATAATATAGAGTCTCACATACCAGCATGCTATTAGTCTTGATTATGTATTTTCTGTGCATTTGTGTTGTCATTATAAGTACATACATGCCAAATCTTGGTGGGAATACACATGTTTATAGCTAGAATAGGAAGTTTATAAGTTGAAATCCAGTATTTTAAACTCTGTTGTGTACTTGTCAGAAAAGTTGAAACCATTATGCTTGGAGTGACTTCTTGACATTGAGTGTTTGCCATAGTCTAGATTAGACTTGTGCCACGCTGCTTTCAGTAATAGAGCATTCAAATTTGAGTTGCACTTAATAAATTGGTAGTCTATCCTTTTTGACATTTGGCTTTCCGTGGCATTTCTCTCCCATTCTCAGCCCTTTATCTCATAACTTGCCTCTCTACCTTCTTGATCCCTTTTTTAGCAAAATATCAACAAAGCTTCAATGGGTTTTCGGGCTCCACCAAGGAAGGTTGATGAGGGTTTGTATTTTATGAGCGTGTATAAAATCAAAATCACGAGAACAAGAGGAAGGGAGCTTATACTCGACTTTCCAAAAACAAAACAATGCAACATATGAAAGAATAAAATAAATGAGGAAGTACTACTTTCTATATAGAGAAAGCAATCAAACTGACATCCTCTAATACTAGAAAGTCCATATATGTCAATATGTACAAGAGCTCGAAGTTGTCGTTGAAGGTTAAGAGGATCATACTCCTGATAATAGCGCTGGTCTTAACCATCGGATGCAAGTGAAGTGACAACCTAGTTTCCCTCACGGTAAGTGTGGAGAACAATATTATGATCAAATGAGAGAGGATGTTTGATGTCTAAAATGATCTGAATCGTCCATGGTCATTCACTCCTATGATGCAGTGAACGTCACAAACGAGTTTGCTTTCACCCAGATGTCCGACAACCCCAGTTATCGAACAAGTAAAATCTCATCCAAGATAGTCCGTAATTCTGTCTTCAATATAAGGCAATTCTCATATGATGATGAGAAAGCCCTAATGTAGTGTCCATCTTGGTCACGAGTAATGTCTCAACACTAGCAAAATCATTCTTGATGTAATCATTGGTGATGATCTTGTAAGATCCCATCGATTACAATACGCCAAAGAACCAATATAGAAGGTGCTGGAGGAATAGTCAAATAAATATCAAAAATTGAGGCGAGCCAAGTTCTTACGTCAATGAACAGGTTGAAATAAACGACAGAGAAGTGAAATCATGAGGTATTCGCATCATTCCTCTTAATCTATAAGAACCAAAATATCAACTAAGGAATTATAATACGAATGCGTCCCTTTTGGGCATATTGGCCCGAGTATCTTCATCTATGGTCTACCTTCTTGACCCCGTGGTCCCGTGTCCAAATTGTTTTCTTTTTCTATGTGATTTAATCTTTAGCTCCCCAATCCTTGTTGTTTCTTCCTATGAATGCTGCAAATATCCATACATGATGTGTTGATTATAAGAGGAATAAGTGGTGAAGAGTGATCTCCAAATTTCATCAGTCACAAACTTTTACTTTATATAACCTAGATAGAATGATTCTATTGTGGCATTGAAATACCAACAATGGCTACCACGTGCCAGCCATTTCTAAGCTGAATAACCATGTGCATTCCATAGTCTATTTTTGTAGGCGCTTTAAAACAGCTCTATCAAGCATGGGCATGATGAAAAGTGGATTTTTATTTTGTTTGTGTCATGCTGAATGAAAAGTAGTCCATATCATAATGATAAACATGGACAGTAACCCTATTAATAAGGAATGACATGGAAATAGCAACAGCCATTTTATCTTGAATCATGGTTGGCAAACGAAGTGGAGTGACCATTTTTTGACCCCAAAAAATTGGTAAAAAATCCTGTCCATGAGTACTCTTTTGATTCATCGTATTGGCTCTGCTCTTCCACATTTAGAAATATAATGAAGACCTTTTATTTTTAAAAATTTCCAGAACAGAATAAGAATGAGAGTTCAACTATTCTCTATCACTGTATTTCCATAGTTACTAGGCCTGATCCAAGCATTGATTGGCCAAGGCAGTGCCACTGGTTAGATCATTGCTTGGAAAATCATGTAGTGTAATCCAAAAATTGGAAGTGTTACAAATTAATGAATTAGATATTTGATAAATGAAAAGTTGTAAAATGTGCTCTTCAAGTTTCGTATTTGATATTGAATTTATATTCAATATGCACGAGAACCCGAAAAGATTTGAAATTACGGAAAAGACAATAATCTAGAGATTATTTCCTTTCTTATAAATACATCTCTTTAATAACATGATATTGGGTGCTAAGGAATTCTTGCCAATTCTTATAGCGGTCACGGGATCGAAACTTTGTCCTTGCATGTTATGCTAATTTATTTTTGAAATGGTCAACTACTTTCTAATTTGGGCCTAGGTGGTTTATGTTAAACTCGCCAGTTTACCTGGAGTTTTTGACCAATTCGAATGAAATCTGGACTAGCAAATTGGGTTGGGCTGGTTAACAGTCCCAGGTGGTTAGTTTCTGGACCGACAGGTTTGGTCCGGGGTATAACACTATGAGCTTACTAAATTTGGTCCCACTGCCATCAAAGTAAGCCATTTAAAGTTAATGTAAATCTAGTTAATTTGCTTTTTAGTGCTTGTTTGTCTCCCATTTTGGGAGAAGAAATAGAGTTTTGAATAGTATTTTTTGGAGAATGTGTGATTGAAAAGTAAAGTAATTTTATTAGTTTGTGTGTTTGAGTGAATATGTGGTGGAGATTGTTTATTGTAGCAAACAATGTTTGATAAAATGGATGACAAACAGGGGCTTAGTAAGATGAACACGTGTTGTCACATGAATGCATAGCCATCAAGATTAATTTCTTGTCAGTATTGGCATTTTCTTCTGAATTTAGACACTTCATCTTCTATATATGTAAGTAATCACTGTTTATTGCAGTATGAAATTGCATTATATAGTTTGAAAAAGAATAACTTGGAAATTGAAATAAGATACAGTCTGCATGATTACTGTCAGTAGCATACGGTATAAACTTGTGAAATTGTTGTGGGACGTAATTTATGTTTTTAGGTCTAGTGGTTTCTAATAAAGTTGTCATTGTTGAAAGTTTCTTATAATCATATTACTGTGCCTTTATGAATGCTAATTGTCTTCTTTGATTTTGGTGGAAAGCTCTAAATACTAGTACTACTTTTTTATCCCTTTTTTTGTGAGAAGCGTCGTAGAGGTTTCAGTCTCACAAGTGCCAAAAGGATATTGTTTCCTTTATCAACTCAATCATTTTGTAAAAACTTGGTGTTAACCGAATACTTCTTGAATGCAGATTCATTGCAAAATTGACTATTTCATTGGGTTCTATCTGTGAATTTTGCATACCTTTGTTCTGAAGACATCTATCAGTAATTTCATTACCAGAAAATATACTTTTTATTCCCTGAAACAACACTGATCCTTTTTTGATATCTGATCTACAGGTTAATGTACAGTGGCTTCAACAAATCTAGCACAGCATAACTTCTGGACCTGCAGACAACTGTTCACAGTTCGGCTTTTCTATATGGTTTTATTGATTCATTTATCATTTTGCACAAGTTGAGTAGATGAACAAAGGTATCTATGCAGTGAGAGTTTCCCCTGGGAAAGGCGAGGATTGCTGTAGAATAGTTCGGTGTTCTAACCTAATCAGAAAAAAAAAATAAAAAAATCAAGATTTTGTAGAATTTGCTGAAAGGATGAAGAAAAAGGAGCGACAGAGAATTTAAGGTAAAAAAAATAGTGGGGGATGATCGGGACAGGGTACACAAGATACAATAAGTGTTAATAAATGGTAAAGGAAATTTATGTAAATTCCTACAGAAAAAAGATGGAACGGATAGATACAAGCAAGAGAGGTGCATGTGGCTCAGAAATCCATTCCTGAGAAGATAAATAACAGAAAAAAAAAATAAAAAAAGAAGAAGAAGTCGGTTTGATACTAATGAACCTTGTTGTTTGTAAATATTATATATTTTGTTCGACTTATAGATGTAAATCTTGATAGTTTCCTTCGAGTTCTGTATGTATAATGGCAGTGGATGTTCATTGTATTTATCAATAAACTCGGCACAGTTTTACTTATGTTGACAATTTTGTTAGATACTGGATTCGCCTGTCTTTACATGATACATGTGTGCATACTGTTACATTCTGGTTTATGTTTTCTGCATTCTCACATGATTATTGTGGTCCCTTTTTAGTATCTTTTGGATCATAATTTTCCTTCTCTAACTGAATGTAAAAGATATGCTACATGAGACAATACTACAAGATAGTTAATTCTAATTAGATCGATGTATCGAACATGAATAGAACAATTCAATTAAAGAATACGAATGAAAAACAAGCATAAATATGAAAAAAGATTATGCATGGACATGGATGGGAATTGGGGTGGGCCACTTCCCAGCTTGCCTCGAAAGTGAGCGTGAGTAGCTCGACTCATCCCGAAAGTGAGTTGTGAGATGAGCTGAGCTCAAAAATTCTCGTACTAGATAGCATTTTGGCTCATGACCTTTTAAAGGGCTCAACCTATGTGCTAGGTGCCATCAAATCATATTCTGATAGTCGTTTAGCTGCAATTTCAATTTGAAATTTTTATTGTTATTTTTCAAAAAATAGAAATAGATTATAGATATTAATTATAAAAATAGAAAAATAAAAATCATGAGGCAACCGACTAGTGAAGCGCCAGCGGTTCGGCTCACCCTGGGCCGAACCGAGCCCATTAACATTTGATATAAAATGATGTCCCACCAATCCTTACTCTTCTAACTTTGATCCACAACCATTCAATCCAACCCAAAAAATATCTGAATTTGTTAAGGTCCACGGTCATGGAGATGAATACATTAGAATACACACACTGTAACTGCTCATGCAATGGCAGCTCTCGAATCTGCCAATTTTGCGCCTCGACTCAGCTCGCGCTTCACGTTAAACTCCAATAGAATTCATCCTCGCAACCGATTTTCAAGTAAATTCGGGGAAAAATTTAACCGGAAAACTTTAAAGTGCTCTCTTGTCGAAAAGCAAAAGCAGGAGGATAAGGAGGTTTCTAGAGTGTTTACCAAGGATGAAAACGGGTTGATCGATGCTCTTATAGGAATTCAGGGCCGCGGCCGCTCTGCTTCTCCTCAGCAACTCCAAGTACGCCGCTATCTTAACAGAGAGACTTGTAGAACCATGTCTAAAAGTTTACATTGTCTATGAGATTACATTTATTTATTAAACTTAATGTTCTATGTTTCAATTTCAGCTCGTTAATCCCTGAATTTGCAATTTGATTACAAAATGGTAAAATTTACAAGGAAATCGATTGATTAACTGGAAAAACCTCAAGTGACGAATTTCAGTTTAAACTCGAATTTTTCGGTTTTCGAGCCTGATATCATATTGAAACTTCGGGAACAAAGTGAACTAGTCGAAATATCATGGGAAAAAGCCAATTTTTTTTGAAACTCTAGGAACTATTGTGACCACCCTAAGAATAATAGGTGCATGAATCCCACTAATAGTTTATAAGATTTCCGAAAAAAAACTATTTTTTTTTTTCTCTTGAAGTTCTAATTCAAATACTTTTAGACTCTAATGTTATGATTTTATCATAATTGTCGAATTTGTTGTTGTAGAAATGCAAATCCCCTTTTTGTCATTGAATTTCTGAAAAGGTTGTCTAAATAATTCAGGTCGACTTGTCTTACACATCACATATTTGTTTGTCCATTTATCATTGTAACATAACAAATCAGTTTAGACAACGACACTCTTAAATATTGGGAGCCAATGTATTCAAATTGAAATTGAAACTTTCAAGGATAAAGTTGACGTTGAAACTGAAATTAGAGCACTTCATGGACATTTATCAAGCTGCATTTTTTCTTGGAAGATATCGAATATTAGTTCTTCTCGATCAATTTTCTGTTTTCACATTTCTTATTCTTTTGCTGTTGCATATGGTAATCAGTTCAATATGTGAAAATTTTAAATTATACAGGAGGTTGAACGTGCAGTGCAGATCCTAGAAGGTCTGAAAGGCACATCTGATCCAGTGAGTAATGGTGTATTTTCAATGGTTTATCCGTGTGATCACAAGTTATAATATTACACGATAATCTGTACATTGTGACGCTGAGAGAGAATGTATTGACTGGACAGACAAGTTCAAGTTTAATTGAAGGTCGATGGCAGTTAATGTTCACGACAAGACCAGGAACAGCATCTCCGATTCAGGTGAAATTTCCTATTATTGGAATTACTTTAGTTCCTTTACTGGAAGTTCTCAGTCACTGTGTTTCATCTTTGAATAATGTATCTCTATTTTTATTTTATTTTATTTTTATTTTTCAAATTCATACTTCTGTCCTTCCTCTTGGCAACTAGAACTAAATTTGAAAACTTCAATCTCAAGTTTCCATTTCCATTGCACAGTATATTAGTTTCTTCTACTGACAAGAATGGGTTAACAACTAATGACTTTATGTTAGTGAAGCAGGAAACATTTTCATTGGTAACAAGTGTCTCATTATTCTTGTAGAAACTAGTTTTAGCTTTCAATGATCATTAGCCAGTTTTTTTATACTGATGCAGAGAACATTTGTCGGGGTTGACTCCTTTAGTGTATTTCAAGAGGTATATCTTCGAACGGATGACCCTCGTGTGTCCAATGTTGTAAAATTCTCTGATGCAATTGGTGAGCTGAAAGTAGAGGTATGACTTCATTATCATTGGGCAGTTTCAAAAATATTCCCATAAACAATACTTCAGGTTCACTTTTTGCACTTACTTCATTAGGCACAGTGTTTAAAAATGGGCCATGGAATCTTGGCTGGATGAACAAATTATATGCCAGTGTTATAGATCATTTTGGCTTTGCTGATTTTCATTTTACTTTACACACACATATTTAGCACTTGAATACCTTACAATATGCATCTTTTCTTTGTTTTTGTCAGGCAGTGGCATCAATTAAAGATGGCAAAAGGATCCTTTTCCAGTTTGATAGAGCAGCTTTTTCTTTTAATTTTTTGCCCTTCAAAGTCCCATATCCTGTACCTTTTAAACTTCTTGGAGATGAAGCTAAGGGCTGGTTAGATACTACATATTTGTCTCAATCAGGAAACATTCGTATCTCACGTGGAAACAAGGTAAACCAGGCTCATAATTTTCTTCTTTCAACTATTAATTTTTCCGTGATTACATCTCTTCATGGCACATTTTGGCAAGTGTTATTTCTGAAATATATGGAGGAGGAATTAAGGACTATTAGTTGCATTGATGAAGTGCAGGGAACTACATTTGTGCTGCAAAAGGAAACTGAACCAAGGCAAAGATTGCTATCAGCCATTTCCACTGGTAGAGAAGTCGGAGAGGTTTGAGTTATCTCCACAAAATGTGTCCAAAAAGAGTTGTTTCTGGTTCTAAGAAATTATGTTTAACCATATCTCTTCCATTTGATGACCATGTGCTGATGTAAACACCATATGCAGGCAATTGATGAGTTCATTACCTTAAATCAAGATGTAGTTAAAAATGAATTGGAACTTCTTGAAGGAGAGTGGGAAATGATATGGAGTTCACAGGTAGTTTAAAGATAAATTAGATCCCTTTGAATTATTTGAGGAATCTGGAAACTATGCCTTTGTTTGGTTTCATTTTTGGCTAAAAAGTTCGTCTTCAAAGTCAAACGTTAATTTTAACCACAAATTTCATAGGTTCCACAAGTACTACCTCCTTATTTCTACCAACTTATAATTTTAGGAAAAAAAAAAAAATTATAAACTCAAACAAAGGCTATATAACTCTTTTTTTGGGTACTTGTTCATTCTCAGAAGCTCCTTGTCTTGGGCATAGAATGGCAGCAATAAAGCTAAATTTAAATGCTCAACTAATTGAAATGTATTGAAAGCAAAACATCAATATTAAGCTCCTGTTTGATGGTTATTATTTTGAAAAAATGGAGTTTTGAATAGTGATTTTTTGGAGAATGTATGGTTAAAAAGTAAGGAAAAGTTTTGGATTTACGTGCAAAATATTTTATTGCATAAATGTGTGGTTAAAAATGAGTATCAAAATTAAAGAGTTGAAATAATGGTGGTCAAACAGGGGCTAAAGCTACAGTTTGACTCTCATTTGTTGCAGGTGGAAACTGATAGTTGGATAGAGAATGCTGCAAATGGCTTAATGGGCAAACAGGTGCCCCAGACCATCCCTTCACATCTTTATAATATTTCTTCTTGGCATTGTCGTTTTCTTTCTTTTCTTTTTCGTAATTCATCATCCCATTCATTCTCAATTGTCTTGTTATTTTTCTTCTTTTACGTTGGCACTCTAGATTGTCAAGCCAAATGGAGACTTGAAGTTTCTTGTTGGCATATTTTTCGGGTTCAAATTTTCCATGACTGGAAAATATGCGTAAGCTCTCTGCTACATAGACTTCCTCGCTCTCCAGCTACAAACGATATAGTGTTATCACAAGTATATCATCACATTTGATTCATCATTGTATAATTCTCAACAATTAGACACATTATTTTGACAAATTGGGAAACAACTACATGAATAATATTGCTTCGTTCCACTATTTACGAATCATTTAGCAACTAATAGTCATTTTAGTTTCAGCCTACCCCACTCTCTTCTAACTGATATTGTATGACTCTTGTGAAATGGAAACTATTTAAGAAGGATTCATATTGTAAGATTTGATAAAATTTTACAGACTGTTAACTTATCGTTGATTAACTAAGAAAAACTTGGGCAGAGTTACATAATTCTAACCAATAATGGCGTCATGTTATTGGTTTTCAGGAGATCTGGTTTCAATACATATGATGTTTCAATGGACGATGCAGCAATTGTGGCTGGTCCATATGGCCTTCCGGCAGAAATGGAAAGCAAGTTCACGCTGGAATTGCTGTAAGAAACTTAATTATTATTATTGATATTAGGCTGGCCAAACTTATCAGTTAAAATGAGTTAATTTTCTTCTTCCCTTTAAACATGCAGGTATACTGATGATAAAATTAGAATTATTCGGGGCTACAACAAAATTCTTTTTGTTCACATCCGTGTCAAATGAGAGGGAAAGAGTTGCTAATGAACTATTTGGTAAGGTGGACCACGTAACATTGGATGTGTATGCCAATGCACACAACTCATCCAAAGTGAATGCCGTACATCTTTTAGCTTTAAATTGTAGATAAAACTTAGACATTGAGATCACATATTCTGTGTATAATTGTATTATGTTGCAACAAATACTTTCAGATCGATGAACAGCAAAAGTAAATTTTGTAGCAAAATTTTCCACCATGCCTAGCTAATTTGATGTTTATCTTCAACTTGCACTTTTATTTTCGATAGATGTACAACATTTTACTAATACTTGTGTTTTCTTCCCACATTCGAAGCTTGCTTTTGTTGGGGATAACATATAGATACACACACACACACAATTATACAAACACGAGATGGAAAATGAGTGCATGTGGAAATTCAATAGCAGCTGAAAATATGATGTGGAATGAAGACTCCTGCAATAAGTGGAAAAGGGGATTCTGTAAGTTCCCTTTTTGTCCATTCTTTGCTTTTCCCACTTGTGCTTGAATGGAAGAATCTGCATATCCTGCATATCACTGCAACTTGTTGAAGCCTTATATTTGAAGATCGGCGAAAAGGTATTGGTAACTATCGGTTTATTAAGAGATGACAATAATTTTGTTGCATCCGAGTACGAAAACACAAGTTTTCCTCTATATGTACATTCAGTCGTATTATTTGCTTCCAAACTTGGCATGGCCTTTTCATTTTCTAGCTGTAGTAAGGAAGTGGACGTTTCAGTACGTTGAATGTGCTTCTTTTTCATGTCCATCAACTCCTTACCACAAGGGATTGTTCGAAAGAGCAATCAAAGGGAAGAAAACATCAAAGAGGCAAACTAAGCCCCGTTTGGGATAGTTTCTGCTTTTGTTTTTTAACAAAGAATTTCATGAGAAAATCACTTTAAATTAGGCTTTTTCTGAAAACTCTTTTAATCAGATAAAACAACTTCAGAAAATTATCCACACAGACGCCAAACAACTTAGTTTCCAAAGCAGAACCTGGAAAAGGATATTCGGAGAATAGTTCGTACGTGATAGCATTTTACGAAGGGGTAGTAACATTCTTTTCGAGTCACTTAGTTTTGATCGGATCATGGCCTTCCGTGCTTGTGCGGTCTCTTGGTACATAGCCGGGCCTCGACCAACATTGAAGAACCTGTCCGCAAATGCAACAAAAAACAAAATCTATTACTAAACTAACCATGCCTTCCATCTTCAGATTGATTCATTGCCTCGTATGCACTTTAGGCCCTTCGACTAAAACATTTTACGCAATCCATATACAAGTAAACTTCCTGAACAAGTTGCCCCATTTTCTTTGCCAAATGCAATAGTAGTTTAGGCTCCTCAATGAAATGTAAACTGCAATTCTATACACCCAGATTTCATCTTAATACAACAAATTACTTTCAATCATATACTTTCACTACTGCACTTAGGAAACTGGCTTTGGACAGTGAATAAAAAAACACCCAAGAATAACTCATAATGGCAATTGACTGCCTTCCACAATGACGAGACAAATCAAAGTAAATGCACAAAGAAAAATTTTATGAAATAAATAGATGCCCATTATAAAAATTTCTGTAAAGAAAATAGCAAATGCGATTCTTTTAACATATCAAAATCCAAGCTGCGAGAATCTTTGGACTTCAATATGAAGCATCGAACTACCATAGACATCAGCAATCAGAAAGCCGAAATACAACGTAGGCAAAGAAAGCAAGCTAAAGGAACATAAACCTAAAAATATCTCACATTCTTGGAAATTCATACAGGACACAATATTAAGTACACAAATTGTATAGCATTATAAATACAGAAATAACACTGTTATCACAATCATTAAGCTTCAAATTCCAAGGTTCAGTACAAAGGAGAAAATTCACATTTTGTCTTCAACAGAAAGCTTCATGGTGACATTGTCATTCTGTCTAGAACTTATAAACGGCCTCCATCACACCCAAAAAAAGAGATACAGAAAAGATATAAAAGCTGAAGAAAAATCTACATAGAGGGACTATCCACTACTGGACTTGAGCAAGATAAAAAAACAATGGAACCAGTTCTTTTTACTTGATAGACTAGGAATGTAGAAATTTATGGACTATATACCCAGAAGCTTGTATGTTCAAACTACCCTCTACTTGCTGAGGTCTCAATTCCCAATACACTTCTCTGAGATTGTTTTATCCTCTACACGTCCAACCTCTTCCATACAAACATCTACTACTACTGTTTTATGCTCAGATTCATCAAAAACATTATTCTCAGCCTTCACCTCCACCTCCTCATCCACATTGTTCTTCTCAATATCATTCTCTTCCTTTTTCTTCAACACTAAAAATGTTCTCCTCAGTTTTACTTGCTTCAGCAAACTCATCACCGTTTTTATCTTCTCTCTCATTAGCATTTTCTATGTTCTCATTGTTATCAGCATCAATAAACCTATCATCATTATTCTCTACTTTCACTTCAATGTCTAATAGAACATTTTGATCACTCATAGCTTCTGCTTCTATACCCACATTACAACGATTATCCACATCTTTCCCATTGAAATCCCCATCCTCGACAACATTTTCTTCACCCAAATCATCATTGTTCTCTTCCGTCGAATGAGTTTCCTCCCCACGACTCACACTCTCATTCTCAGATTCATTCTCCACAACCTCCTCATTGATGTCCTCACGTTCTCCAAGTCCCCTTATCCTCTCAAGACCCTGCAACCTCCTCCTCAATTCCGCAAACTCTCTCTCCATCAGAAACAACCTCTCCTTCAGAATCAGATTCTCCTCCTCCAACTGTGCAATATGTGTGTCCTGATCATCAACTCGATTCTCCAACACATTGTGGTACTCCATCCCACCAACATTCATGCCGTTCGGATTATAAATCATCTCAAACCGGCTCAAGTCATGGTCCAACCTCCTTTCCATCTCAACATGCTCCTCCACATCACTCTCGCTAGAACCTCCATCATCTTCATCCTCATCCTCATGAGCATCCAATTCATGACCAGGTGATCTCAATCTAATCAACCCTTTCATTGATCCATACCCATCAACACCCCACTCTTCCTTGGCCATATCCACGAAAACCTCCCTTGATGGGGAGAAAATCGGGGTAGGCAGAACTGCAGGGGTCACAGGGCACGGAGAAACCAAAGAAGCAATCCCACCACTCTTCTTTGCCCTAATAATATAGGAACTAGTGTTTCTAGGTGCAAACGGAGCAGACCTACTATTGTTCTTATTATTACCCATATTTGTATTCACGCTATTCTTGTTGAACTTCTTTTTCGAAAAGAATTTTCGTGTCTTCAATCGATTCTGATGCTGCAACTCATTCACAGTGGGCGGGTTATAATTATTAAAATTCAAATTCCCACTGATATTAACACCACCACCAGGCGCCCCAGTGCTAGAGCCAGCAATTAGGACTTTCTGCTGCTCCATCCTCCGCTTATCATTCTTCACATTTTTCCCCTTCCAGTTATTCCTTGGGCCCAACGGCTTAGATGACTTGCCAAAAGGTAATGACGGCTGTTTCATGCCGGAAAGACCTTTAGGGTTAGGGTTGGGGTTTTGGAATTGCAGTTGTGGCTGCATAGGCGGGGCCCACATCCCGTAACTCCGATTCATCATCTGTGAACGAGACTGAAAATTCATCAGATTATTCAAATTCAAAATTATTGGAAATATTCAGATTCTTTTTTCCTGACGAGTAAAATTTACCTGTTGCTGCGGCTGATTCATTTGACTCATACTAATCATCTGATTTTGATTCGCGTTCATCATTTGCTGCTGCTGCTGCTGTTGTGGATTCATCATTGCTGCTTTCTCGTTCATTTCTATGATCTCAGGAGAAAAAAAAAATATTCACAACAAATCGTAAACAAACGTCAATCCAACTCCAAAAAATCAACAATCCGAATCAGGTTTAGATCTTTCTTACAATAACACAAATTTTAAATTTTCCTGTCCGACTTTGGATGATGATGATAATAATAATAATAATAATAATATCCAAAAATTGGAAATACAAAATCAAACTCAAACTGACACTATAGAATTATCTGCTGAAATTGAAATTCAAATCAGAGAAGCTAAATTTTAATTTCTACTTCTTTTTTTTTAATCTAAATTATTGATTCTCTATCTCGAATTGGCTTATTGTCGTAGTTCTAGGTTCATTGTGGAGGCGAGGAGGGTAAGGCAGTTTATATAGGGGTGAGGAAGGAAACGTACGGTTTAGATCCCCGTTCGACAAATGGACGGATGAAATTCCATAGCTTTGTCAAACTTAGAGTAGGAATAGAAATTGACCTCCGATCGAGACTAAATTACAATACTGCCATTTCCATTGTGGATCGGGATACTTAACGGCGTTTTCTTTTTGATATACTTAACTGCGTAATTCTGTTTGTTTCACGGCTGGGATGTGAATGTCCTCTCCGCACACTAAAAGTGAACGGTTACAATTTCATTATGCTTTTGTAATATTCTCTCTCCTGTTGAATATTTTAGAATTGCTTTAATTCTTAAACACGAATCTAAATTCTTTTTTTTTTTTTAAATAATTTCAAATTCATAAGCATGCATAAGAAATAAAATAGTAGATCCCTCCATAGCACCATGAAGGAAAAATTGTGAAAATTGCACCAATAAAAGTCATTGTATCATTGATCAAATCAATGAATCGATATTTAAATACTATTAATTAAACTATCTGAATAATTTGCATGCCTTTTCAATTGTTTAGATTTGAAGTAATCACAAATCTAATAACAAATTTATTAAAACTCTTTTTTTTTTTCCTCAAATTCGTTTTTAGTTACATGTTCTTTTAATGAAATAACTTTGCACGTGAATCCGTAATAATTTCCTAATTTCTAATCATACATTTTTCAAAAATTAACTTTACTTTTATCTCAAATTTGGAAATCATCGATCTGATAAGACCTTATTTCTCTGCATAACTTATATGATTTTTAGGCTTTTGATCTACCAGTTCCCTCCCTTGGGAAAGGATATCTGGCTTGTTTTCAACTTTTTATCTTAAAAACATTTATATGCTTCCAAAAATATTTATAAATGCAATGAGCTAAGCCTTATCTTCAATAAACTTAGCATCAGCTATATATATATATATATATATATATCCTCAAGTCCCGTCCCGTCCCCTACCTAGATCTTTATTCTATTTGGCTTTTCAATTTTTTTAGTGTCAAGTTTACCTTGTTCATCATATGGACATTTTGTCCTTTAATGACCTAACTTTGAGGTATTACTTGTTTATAACCACGGTAGAATCCTTTTACTTGATATATAGATATATTTTGCCACATTAAGGTACATGTAACTTGTATGCATATAATTGAGGTATATCATGTGAAAGAGTGCACACGAGTGACAATTAGAAAAAGACCATTGATTAGTTTTTTCCACATATATAAGTACTTTTAATAATGTTTAATGTCGCCATCGACGTGGAAAACGTTGTTTTAAGTAATTCTATTTACTGTTTTCTTCTTATAGTGTTAAGACTGTCCACATGAAAGATATTTAGGCAAATAACATCGCATGGAAGAAATAA
>CAIGRK010379184.1:0-20970 GCA_903798315.1 Fraxinus greggii | reverse complement strand
ATTGGGGTCGACGATATTTCTCAAATCTCAAATTCGAATTAAGGGTGTATTTGATCTACGTTATTTTAGAAAAATGTATTCTGAAATAATATATTGATGAAGAATGTGTGATAGAAAAAGAATGAAAAATTATTGATGTTATGAAAAATATTATTTTATTGAAAAATGTATGGTTGAAAATGAGTAGAAGAATGAGAATAAAAATTTTAATGTGTACCAAACAGAGACGAAATAGAATATTTATCTTTGACAATAAAATAATAATTACCATTAAAATAAAAGGATTTTAACTTAAAATTTAATGCAAATTATATAAACCACTTCTCACTTTTTTAAATTACATAAATTTCCCTATTTCAAATTTTATGAAAATTTCAGAGTCCCTCTATTTTATAAAATTAACTGCATATATTTGTAACATTCATTAAAATGGGGATGTTTGCTTAATTTGCCAAACAATTTAATTAAATAAAAAAATATATTCTGTATTTGAAAATGGAACAAATCTAGTGCTATCGCCATCCGACAGCTGATGGAGAATTCGGAATTAATTGTTTCAATAGTTACTGAAGTTATGTCTATTTTCTATTGCTCATCGAAGTTTGAGATGTCGAGTTTTTATCACTAAACTTTGAAAAATGTTGGACGTTACTCATTGGTCAACTTCCATTTCAAATATCTTACGGAATTGGTGACGTGTTTGACGGAATGCACATATGGCATCGCATTACGTTGTTAAAATTTGAGGTGGTCGAATTTTGAAAACTAAATTTTGAAAAACGTCTTCAATTGCTTACTAAACTTTGAAAGATGTCTCCTAATACTAACTGAACTTTAAGATGGTTGAACATTGACTACTAATTACAATGAAACACACAATATATTTATTGTTAAGATTAAATTAAATTCGATTTTAGCACCTCTTCGATGGCCATAATTTTTAAGAAATGTGTTTTAAATAGTATTTTTTGGAGAATGAGTGATTAAAAAGTTGAAAAAAAAATTGAGTTTACACATAAAATATTTTATTGTATAAATGCGTGGTTAAAATGAATATGAGAATTAAAGTATTTTGTTTTAAAGTGAGATAAACAAATACTTAATTAAATCCAAATTTATAATGAGTAATAGAAGACGTTTTTCAAAATTTTGTGACCAAAGCCTAACTCAAAATTCAGTGGGCAAAATTCGACCACCTCAAAATTCGGTGAGCAATAAAAGACACTTTTCAAAATTTAGTAGCTAAATCTTAAAAGTTTAACTATGTGACGAGACGTCACATGTGCATTCTATCAGCCACGTCGCCAATTTTGTTAGATGTTTGAGACGAAAGTTTATTTTATTAGATGTTTGAGACGAAAGTTATGTCGTGAGTAACGTACAACATTTTTCAAAGTTTAGTGGTCAAATCTCGACATTTTAAATTTGAACGAGCGATCGAAGACATAGACATAAGTTCCATGACCATTGGAACAATTAACTCGGGAATTCGCCATTTGTTTCTGCAATTATTTGCTTCCCGTATGATCTCTTTAAATGAAAATTCATTTTTCTCTCATCTAATATACATCCTTCAATATTATTACATTTCAATCTGAAAATTTTTTCTTCATTCTTTACTCCACGTTCTCGAAAAAAATTACTGCTTCCCTCGTTATAATTTGAAAAAATGAAGCCCAAACACTTGGATAATCTTCCTGTTCTCCGGAACATTTTAATAATGGAGAAATCTCCGCTTGGAAAGAGTAATTAGATATCCCAATCCCGGATTACGATATACCTGTGGACCCTATCCATTCTTGTGTTCGATCTTGGAAATTACTGTGAACTGAACGAGGAATCAAGCATACTCGAAGCCACCGCCGCCATGTCAAGCGTCGCTTACAAAGTCGCCGTCATAGGCAGCGGGAGTAAGCGGCCTGCGGCAATCACCACTCGAAGTTTCTTTTCTTTTCTTAAAATATAAACGATCAGCATATTTATAATAAAATAATCAAACAGTTATAATTAAATTGAATATTAATTAATTTATCATGTATTGAGCTTGAGGTATCTTCAAATTCCCAGTTTCAGGAACCGTGTGCGCGTCGATTCTGGCAAAAAACGGAATTTCAGTCACCATTTTCGAGTCCGCTAGAGGACCCGGGGGCCGGATGTCTCAGCGCAGGTATTTTTACAGTCACCATTGATACATTTCTTCAAAATTTTATTTACTTTCTGAAAGGATTTTTCAGAGAAATTGCCGAAGATGGGAGGGAGCTATTATTCGACCATGGCACGCCATGTTTCTCGTTGAATGCTAGCAATTCTGAGGTGCAGATCCTAGTGAATGATTGGGAATCAAGAGGACTTGTGGCTGAGTGGAAAGAGAAGTTCGGTTCATTTGATTGCCGTGCCAAAAAGTTCCTCAAAATTGAAGAGGTTAAATCAATAATCTTCACTCTCAAAAATTGACTACCACTATTTATTTTGTTATCTACACCTTACTGTTGGGTATATGTTCAATTTACTCAAACGGTGGGGAATGATATAGCTGTTCACTTTATTATTATTTGCCTAGAAGGTTCTTTGTTTTGAAGTTTCTTAACTGATGCGATTCCTTTTCTTCTTTATTGAGGCTATTAAATGCACCAAATTAGAACACAACAACTTCAAATGCTGATAAGTATACGTAGGCATTCAACTGCTATTTCTAATCATTTTACATTTTGACTAGCTAAAAGTAAAAAAACTAGAACACTGATACATGATATAAATGATTATATCATGTCAAAAGTTAGACTACCTGATAGACTACTTTTATCTTTTTGCTTGATAGGCTTACTAGTTTGTTATATTTAAGCATCTGCCTATCTATCATTATTGTGGTAATTGACCCCTAGCTGAATCACATGCCGTCCTTACTCTATGTATCGAAGAATCATCATATATCTAGCTGACTGACTACTGAAGTTTAATTGAAATTAGAAAGGAGTAAACAAGAAATATGTCGGTGTTCCTGGGATGAATTCTATCTGCAGAGCATTGTGCCACGAGCCTGGTATGCAACTGATCTTATTTATTAGTTTCAGTTTTTGAGTGGTATTTATCAATGACAATCATTCATTCTAAACCTTGGAAGGTTGCCTAATATACTTCTCTTTCAGGGGTGGAAAGCAGGTTTGGACCAAGTATTGGGAGGTTCGAGTGGCTTGATGATGATGATTCATGGTCCTTGATGAGTTTAGAAGGACAAGAACTTGGTAAATTTAAGGGGTTGGTTGCCTCAGACAAAAATACATTTTCCTCCAGGTTTACTAACGTCACAGGACGACCACCACCTATTGGTATATAGTCTTTCTTCATTATCTTGTCTAGCGTCTCTGAGTCGAGTTGTGTTTTCATTTTCTCTTTTTGTTAGTCAGGGAACAATGTTGATGCTCTCAATTTTATAGCTATCACTGACTGCATCACAAGCATTCCTACTTACGTCCTGTGACTTTCTCCATTCAGATCTGAACGTGGTTTCAGATGTGGCCTTGAAGTTGAAAGAAATTCCAGTTATTTCGTGCTTCGCTCTTATGTTGGCATTTGAACAGCCTTTGTCATCAGTAAGTTTGTATTTGTACATCATTTATTACGTGTGAGATCTTTTTACCAGACTTCCCAAATTAGTTAATAGTGTTTGCCTTTGGTGTTTCCTGATTGAAAAATCTTTTCATTTCAGATACCAATGAAAGGCTTTTCGTTCAAGAACTCTGAAGTTCTAAGCTGGGCTTATTGTGACAGCAGCAAGCCGGGACGTTCTACCACTAGGTATGTGTTTATTTAGCAATAGCAGTGTTCTACAAGATTTTGAAAACTGGAGATTTCTTATCCATTTAAAACACGTTCATAGCATGATACTCCTTTCTCCATTCTTGTGTAGTGAACGCTGGGTGCTGTATTCTACAGCAGAATACGCAGAGCGTATTATTGCCCAAACAGGACTTCAGAAGCCTTCTAGTGCAGTATTAACGAAAGTAGCAGAGGAACTGTTTCTGGAATTCCAAAGCACTGGGCTTGATATTTCACAGCCATTTTTCAAGAAAGCCCATAGATGGTTGGTATTAAATATTCTCTGGTTATTTCTGGCTATTTTTGGTTTTAGCATGATGATTATCTGAAACAAGGAATGTTTTTCCTTCCAAAGAAAATATATTTAAAAAAAAAAAAAAGACGGAAAACTAGAGGGAAAAGATAAACCCAACTCTTTTTCTAGTTCATAAACGTCTAGGTTTGCCAAGAATCTCTTGCGCCTGAGATATTCAGATCAATTTCATGTCTAGATGAGCTTATAACTTGTATTGTAAGGACCTATTTTCTGATGAACGTGTCTGAATTGATGGAGTACTAGGCGGAATCGACCTTAGCTATCAAATATTCAAAGTCGGAATTGACAGTATGAGTTTCAATAAGCAAATTAATATGTGACTGGCAATTGTTACTTGCTCATGTTTGGAGCTGAACTTTTGGTATATTTCTTACGATTTTTGGATTCATCGTGTTATTTTCTTTTGCTTCTGTTGTCCTGTTAAGTCATTCAAAGCTGCATGCCTGTAACATCAATTGTGCTTCCAATAAATCCTGTAAAATTCTATATGACCTTTTGCTGGCAATACACGTCTAGGACACAACGAATTCATTTTTCCAGTTAACATTTATTCAACAGTAGCTAAAAACATGTACAAAGAACATTAGAAGTTAGAGGTATATGAGCCATGTACGGTATATGGAGTTCACTATTATCTGAAAGTTTGTCTCATGTTAGTGAATAAACCGAATTCCACTTAGATTAGTGGCCTCTTGCTGCAAGTACTTATTGATGAACTCTGTTTCTGCTCCTCAGCACTAGAAATTACATAGCAAAGAGGTGGTGACTACGTTCACGTGCTGAACTTTTTTGTTTAATAACTCGTACAAAACTAAAACTTGAAATGGTATTGGCATAAATGAGCAAACTCGTCTCTTGAGAATTTGACATGAACACAATTTGAGTCCTAAAAGTGTGCTCATTCTGAGAGACCTCTCGTAATATATATTTCTGAAAATGTCTCTCATGTGAATACTTATGATTTTCAGGGGGAGTGCTTTTCCAGCATCCATCATTACGAGGGAGGAGAAATGCTTTTGGGACGGTAAGAAGAGGTTAGCGATTTGTGGAGATTTTTGTGTTAGTCCAAATGTCGAGGGTGCAATATGTAGTGGCATTGCTGCAGCTTCAAAGTTCTCTGAAATGCTTAGTTCCTGGTGAAGCAAAACAAATGCACATTATCGATGTGCATTTTGTGGTAATTATCATCATCCTGATTGATCAAAAAATTGGTTTTGCTGCAACGAAGTTTATTTTCAAAGTCGCCTTATGCTGGAATTGGAAGAATGATTGTCAGGTTTCTTGGTTACTAGTTCATCTACAAGAGAATGTATATTGTTACCTGCTTGGCATCAAGTGTTATCTTGATGGTAGAGACGAGATTAAAAACGACAGGGATTTTATTCTCATCGTCCTCTTCTTATGCCCAAAGAGGCCAGAGCTATATTCATTTGTGCAATTGGTATAGTATTTGGTCTTAGAAACAAAATTATAAGTTGCTGAAATTATAATGTGATAAAAATAAGTGATGAATAAGTAGATAGTATTTGGGTGTCCCTACGAAATAATGAAAAGTTTACGTAATTGTTAGAATTAAGTAATGAAATAATCACATTTTGAGCTTGGCCAGAATAAGTCAAGATAAATATTATTAGAGTATCTTTCTCTTCAGATAAAAAGTATCATGACTTTTTAATAAAAGAAGTTACACAGCATTAAACTTTAATGAAAAGACTAACAACTTTTACCATATTTTTCACTCTGTAAATACTATTTATCTTACTTTTCTAAAGGCCCCTAATTTTTAGGATACGATTCATTTGACTCTCCGACATCACAGCTAGAGTCATGCCGGGCTGTTGGTACGTTGTGACTGGCCTGTAGCGTTCAAAACATTAGTGTCTGGGTTGATCGAACAACTAAAATATAGTGTAACTCACCTCACACCTCTAATCGAAGTAGATTAGGTATCAGTGGTCTGCAATAATCAGCCAAGTATTTTCTGGGAATTATTAATCTATTTATAGACCATTTTTCTGGAACTATAATACTATAATTCAACATGTTATGTACTTTGTTTTACAACCAATAGTAATTCTACACGTGTCATGCAAGAAGATAATGGGAAACAAGTTTCCAACACAAAAATGGTTAAACCTTAAAAAGAGAGGCTGCAATTTGATAATGTTGTAATATCATATCCATAACTCATCCACTAGACCAAGGCCGCGTGTCAGCTTGCAAATCACAAATTTCACAATATCAGTATTATCATCAACCTTGCATTGCTGTGAAAGAAACCATAAACTCTGACTGGAAGGCAAAGAGAAGTAGCAGATGGCAACCATTGTCATGAGTTCACTAAACCTCAAACCCACTCCCTTTTCCGTCGAGAGAACCGCCGTGCGCGGCCTCCCGTCCCTCGCTAGAACCTCCTCTTTGAGAGTTGAGGCAAGTGGTGGCAAGAAGATCAAGACCGACAAGCCTTTTGGTTAGTTTTTCTTCTTCGTATCTCAAAAAATAGACGCGTAGCATAATGAGACAAACATAGAAAGTCTTATATTATATTTATACAAGTCGACTACATGAATCATGCTCATCTACAATTTATTATGTGTAGGAATTAATGGAGGCATGGACTTGAGGGAAGGTCAGGATGCCTCGGGCAGGAAGGGTAAGGTAGGTTTATATACCCGTGCTCATTTTATGTTATGTCATATCAATTCGTGGACAGTAAATTTAAATCAAATGTTGAAATCAATATAACATGTCATCGGTTCTAATAGTTTGAAGTCGAATTTCGATATCCAAAAACTTGTAGATATATCATGTGATTCGGGTGTTTTATCTTATTTAGGGAAAGGGCGTTTACCAATTTGTTGACAAGTATGGTGCTAATGTGGATGGATACAGGTGAGTAGTTATTAGCATTCAAATAAAAATTATTATGTAAAAGTAATTCAAGTTAATTGATGTAATTCAAATGCAGTCCCATTTACAACACAGATGACTGGTCCCCAAGTGGTGATGTTTATGTTGGGGGTAAGTATGCTTATTCTGCTTCTCTAACTATAACATAATAATAAAAACTCAGAAAAACATAATTACAGAAAATAATTGAATTTAACAATATGACAATTGTATATGCAGGCACTACAGGTTTAGCCATCTGGGCAGTGACCCTAGTTGGCATTCTTGCTGGAGGTGCTCTTCTTGTTTACAGCACAAGTGCTCTGTCTCAGTAAACTATTGTCGAAGTAATCAATATGTATGTTGAATAACTGTTTAAAACAACATATATTTCTTGGATTCTCAAACAATGTATGTATGAAATTATTCTCTCTGTTATTATGTCATGGATATGTTATATATTGCCTATATTAAATTGTCAAGTACCATACTATCCAGTAACGTTAAGACCTATTGCTCTTGACCCACTCCCCAGCCCTCACCTTCATAGCAGAGTTCTTACTGTTCCCTTGTTCGAGCGGCAATCTAGGGTTTTGCTATCTATTCTCTATTCTTAGCTAGGCAGCTCATCAAGGACATACTCAGGCCAAGTCCTCACAGCTTCCTCACAATTTCACAAATTACAAACAAAAATGGATGGTAGAGTATTTAGATGGAAATATCAAATACATGCGTCAGATTCAGAGCGGTCTGATTATATGGCCATTAGTACTATAAACAAGCAATAATAAATGAAACATGGATAGAGAGAAATTGCCACAGCAAAGAAAAGTTTTTAACTTGTCTTAACAGTATAAAGATTGTTCAAGAAATCACATACAGATTAAGTAGCAGCCTTGAATGCGCTCTCCTAATGAGGTTGACGTATTCATATTAACAGCAACAAGCTTTGGGGATTCTTAAAAGATTTTGAATTGGAGGATGATCAACATGCAAGTTTCCCGAGCATCACATCTAATTACATATAAAATCTAGCATATCAAGGTAAAATTTAAACTCACTAAATTAATTACCTCGGTCAAAATGTGAAATCTACGTCACTTGCATTGTATAGGAATATGAAGATTTTTTCACAGTTTCTTCGCTATTAAAGCCACATTTCTTGGAGATAACACTGGATCAAAAATGGGTAACATAACTGCCTCCACCATATTGCTCGACTCCTGAAGAAACAGCAATCTATCAAGAAGAAGAAGAGTTTCCAAAACAGGTCCTAAAGCAGCCCGAAGAGTCCAATAAGGCCCAATCAGTTCCTGCA
Source organism: Fraxinus greggii (assembly GCA_903798315.1). Lineage (NCBI taxonomy): Eukaryota > Viridiplantae > Streptophyta > Magnoliopsida > Lamiales > Oleaceae > Fraxinus > Fraxinus greggii. The sequence goes on along the minus strand of CAIGRK010379184.1, from coordinate 12,631 downwards.
GCGAATTAGTATATCAGTCCTAGGAGTGATATTGTAAATATTTTATACAAAAGGAATCCTTGACCTTAATTTTTTTGAATACAAAGTATAGGCAATTTGAACAATTATCAGACATTAATAAGTTGTGACCCAATTAGTCCAAGTCAAACCAAGCCCAAGATACCTGAGAATTTCATGCACCGTACACGTTCTCACACATATAGATACATATTTAAAACATATCTATAACACACAACCAAGAGCCGATTGATTGTTACTACTTGGAACGTTATGTGAGGTGTTCTGGCGAGCCCCACAGTTCATGCTCTGACCTTGTTATTTTGTCATTAGAAACTTATCCCAATTTGGTGCGATTAAACTTAAACCAGACATCAAAAGATAATAGTATCAAACGATTAGAAAATTTAATCTAATTTAAAACATGTAGAACTTAAGTTTTTGTCCATCCGATAGAAAAGCATTTACTGGGAAATATGGAATTTGGCCCCTAGCATGCATGGACATGCCCTAATACCCTTGTAGTCCTAGGCTCCTAGCCAAATTTCAGAATAATCAAGTTTATCTCAATGAATGACACAATTTTGAGCAAATCTTGTTCCTCAATATACAATAAATCTTGTTCCATTGATGTTCTTCATTATCTTTTCCAGCTATGCGAATACTTTTAACTCCTGACACACAGATGAGCAACCAATGGATCTTCCATCAACCAACAAAGGCTGAGATATACAATAGCTTGACAACACTATTAATGGGTTCCGACTCTTTTGAGCAAGAAAATGTGGCAAAGCAAAATAATATAGGGAAAAGAAGATCCACAGGGAAAATGAAGTTTGGCAGATAGTTAAACTGTAAAATACGAGAAAGAAAAAACTTGGAGAGGAACTTACAGCAAATGGTTCAGCGTGCTTCCATAACCCAGAAAAATCAATGTCCTGTGAATTATGGAGACGAAGCCGATGTAGTCCAGAACGGCAGAACTTCACGAACATTGAATATCTGTCGGTCGGATTGGTCTCACAATTTCTAGAACTCCAATGAGAAGAATCCTCATAAAATGAGGCAGCTTCATTACAGGTTGAACCTGCAAAATAAAACCCAGACAAAATTTACAGGCAAAATTAGAAATATCTGGCTATCATATCTATTTTTTTTTTTAATGTAGCCCTTATATTATCCGCAAAGAGAAGTGTAATTCCTGCAGAACAATTTTAGCAGAGGTGGGTAAATATTTGTATTCCTTTTTTTTCTTTCGCTTCTTTGGGTCGATTCAGACGGTATTTTGAATAGATCTACAATTAGAAATACCTTCTGTTTCTGCACTTTCTGTACAAGAAATGGCAGACCAACTTGTTTCCTTCTTACAATTCTTTTGAGACAATGATTCAGCAATATCTGCACTAGACTCTAGGGTCCTCCGATGATGTTGGCGACGTAAAGCCTTTCCTTGACGCCCTATTGCAGGGCTTCTTATTATTATTTCTGGGTAATGTTGAAAAAGAACCTACAGAAAGATTAACTTATTGGTTAGGTGGAACCTTTTTTAAAAAGAGAGGTTATAAGAAGGGAAGAGAAATTTATGAATTAGCAGAATTTTTATAAAGAACGAATTGAAGCAACACAGGGTTAACCTACCAAAAACTGCTCTCAACCAGAAGCAAATATATTAATGTAGAGAAAAAAATATAATGTTGTGGCACTTACCATCTGGAAGGCAGCACGAAAAGCATGAAGCTCAAAATTATGAAGGCCAGAAGCTTCTTCCAAACCTCTCCATCTCTCTGCACTCTAATTAATTAAAAAAAGTCACTCGCATACTTCGTGAAAGGTCAATCCAAAGAACTTACAATGACGTAGAATAAGATAACAAAAAACAAAATAAAATTTAGAAATAGATGCCAATACCCAAGATGTTAAGCCAAACCTAGCATAACACTGAACAGTTCCAACATCAACCATAAGCTAATATCAGAGTTTAGCATTGCGTAAGAAGACATCAGGCAAACGGTAATGGATGCAATAATGCTAAATGCACCTAAATAAATACACCTTGTTCTGAATTTCTGGTCTTGTGATAAAATGGTAAAGCATAGTTTAACCAATGCACACTAGAGAACTTGGAACTTCATATTCCCTCAAAAGTTGAGCATATACAAGCTGGATAAAATTCAATCAAGAAGAGTGCAAATGAACCTGACAAGCAAGATCCCGCGCATTTTTCTTAAGCAATAGACCAGCAGATTTAACTCCTTTACTCATAGGGAAACCACATTGAGTATCAGCTTCTATGATGCCTTCTGATAGCAAATTGTAACAACAACCGATGCTAACCACTGCTCTAACATCAGCGCATTCTATAAATGTCCTACATATAACAAATTACTAGTTTGTCACTGTAATATATAATTTAGCACATACTTCCAAGTTCCAAAGAAAGTTATATGCAAATGATGTCATTACGATCCTTTTCATGGCATAAGTACGCATATATCATTACCAGCAATTTCATGGCTTGATTTACAGGTTTAGCAAAGTGCTAATGCATACAAGGGGTTCATTAAAAAAAATGATAGATAATCAGAAGGAGCTTTAAATCTTGATACTTCTTCTGTAATAAGCATTAGGAAATTAGATAGCCATTGTGCTAACACAGATAATGATGATTCTCGTAATGCAACAAAACATCAATATAACATGGTTCTCACCTCAGCATTGTCACTGAAAGATCTCCACAGGCATGGAGTCCAGCAAGAACTAATGAGGGCTTGCCATTTGCATACAAGGAAGAGGTAAGTTCATTTCCAACGGTTCCTTCAACAGGTTTTTCATCAATTTTCCCTCCATTATTATTAGGATTCTCATCATCTTTTTGTAATAAGGAATTGCTCAACGTCTTCAACATGTCAGGGGACAACACTCGGCATGTGACTGTCTTAGGCGTGCTCAAACCTCTACTTTCTAATCTGACAAAAGAACTTGTGTCAGCTATGAGTGGATCGCAAAAAGGATTCCCTCAACCAGGATACTAAATTTTTTGAGAAAGCAACAATATGATACATCAAATCATTTCAAGTCAGAGCACAGCACCAAATGCAACGACGCTCAAAAAATTAATCACATTCACAACCTAGTAAAAGCAGCTAAAGGATATTTTATATTAGCTCATCAAATTATAGAGCCTGGACAATAATCATGAGAGGATAACAATTGTCAGACCGATAAGAATTACAAAAGCGTTATAATAAACATTATCAAGTCATAAAATATTATTTACATGGTCATGAATATAAAAGGCCATATTTTACACAAAAGTAATTCTAAGTAATTCTAGATGTGAAAAGAGAAGTGAAAATAACTTAAGAAATTGAAAACTCATTACCCGTAAGACGTGTATAGCCTATAAAGATGGTTAAGGGTAAATAGCAATTTAACCAGTAAAGATACCAAGCAAGAGACCAAAATAGATCTCAAGCTAAGGTGCTCCCGCTTCTAAGAATATAAATATTAAGTACTAATTTATTTAAGTAGACTTATAGGTGGAGAGAGAGGAACCAATTACGAAACTAAAAGATTACAGTTTCTTGTGATGCTTAGAAGCAAACATCGTATTTTGACAAGTGGAAAGACCAAGTGAGAGGTTCCTTTTTTATGAAAGAGTACAGAATCACGGATGAGCCTGGATGTGTTTTGTATGCATAAGTGAGAATGAATCAAGAATTCAGGACCAACAATAATTACTTTAGAGAATTCGTAACCGTACTGAGATTTACGAAGCTTGGCTGCATAATGCTTCTTAATTCGTTCAGCACGTGCATCAGTAATCCTTCCATGATGTGAAGAGGCATCTATTGCTATCACAGAAAGCTGGTATTCAAACGAAAGAACTTGAGCGAGGTACCCCTGTAGAAAATCAAATGTGATAGAGCCACCAAAGTGGTAAGTACTTGAGCAAGGTGGCCCCGTTGACAATCAATGCAAACAGATCTAAAAAAGTGGTATGGAGAATAAAGAGTCACTTCTTTCTTCAATAAACAAGAGTTCCCTGCAGCTTTGTGTTTCCCACTCCAAGAGAAAACAAACACAAAGTCTCTCACAATTTTAAGTAAATGAATCCAGAAAGTATTCCATTGTCTAAGAAACAACATGCACACTTTAAGGCGATCGAAAAGACTTTGTTGCTACATACTGCAGTAAATGCTCTTAATTGGGTCAGGACTCTGTCTGGCAATTCAGGTGATTCAGTTCAATTGATTTAACTTCTAAAGACGGCTGCGAGATCTCCATTTTCTAAGCACATTAGCTTGATATTCAAGTGCACTTTTAATCCTTATAATTTTTGCTAAGTCTCCGTTTTGGAAGAATTTATGAACATTTCAAGTTATAAATAGATCGAAATGAGTGTAGTGGATAATATTTATGGGTCCATTGGAATGTGTTGATGAAAATGAAATTCAACCATTTGTAAATGATTTATAAATTTTGCCAAACGAAGGGTAAATGAAATAATCACTAGACGAAATGATTGTGATTATATGTACTAATTCCTATGAGAAAAAAAATGCTAGAACTATTCCAGCACAAGAAGGATCGCACCAGCAAAAAAATCACGAAGTATCGCACCTGACCAGATCCAACATCCATTATTGTGTTGACTCCAACTCTACTAGCAATAGAGCCGATAACAGCAGAAAGGNGAAATGAGTGTAGTGGATAATATTTATGGGTCCATTGGAATGTGTTGATGAAAATGAAATTCAACCACTTGTAAATGATTTATAAATTTTGCCAAACGAAGGGTAAATGAAATAATCACTAGATGAAATGATTGTGAGTATATGTACTAATTCCTATGAGAAAAAAAATGCTAGAACTATTCCAGCACAAGAAGGATCGCACCAGCAAAAAAATCACGAAGTATCGCACCTGACCAGATCCAACATCCATTATTGTGTTGACTCCAACTCTACTAGCAATAGAGCCGATAACAGCAGAAAGGGCTTCGATCTGTTTGCAGGAACATTACATACCCTGTGAGTAGGCTCCAAATGCCACATTGAAGCCAGTAATCACATTTGCAGAAGTAAGCACGTAGTTCATACAGATAAAAATTAATTCAATTCTAAAGAGTTCACACAGATTGAAAAATGACTTCTAAACATGATAACGGAAAAAGAAAAGATTCCACACCCTATCACCGATTTGCGTGAATGCCTGGGAGCTTTTGTTAGATTTAACTAACATATATACAAAAACTAAAACTAATTTTAAGCTCATCTCACAACATCATCCAGAGAAAAATATAATGAAGAAAATAAAGGATATATGATATTTATTTCAATTAACATGTACTAAAGAAATTTAATGGAAAAATATCCATCTCGCAAATAAGATTCAGGCCTGAAACTCAGGAGAAGGAAGAGATAGGGAAAAAATGGTGAAGCAGGATGGAAAAAGATGAAAGGCAGTAAAAACCATGACCTACTTCGTGTTTTTTCTTTTGATTCATGCCTTGAGCAAGAACATTATTCAGCGATGCCACTTGAAGACCAGGGAAAACCTGCAATGAACAAAAATATTAATTTAAGCTACGGAGTAGGGACCTGATGCTCCCTATAAAGTTGCTACAGAAGTTGTATTAGAAACATAGGAAAAGACCCCAAAAGAACATAGTAGTGCAGTTAAATCCCTGGATCCTTCCCAGGAAACTCATGTCCTTTTAAAGAATGATAACATCAAATTTTCACTTAAATAATAAAAGATTTAGAACTTATAGACGTCTTTTTCAACTAATGCAAGTATATGCAGACTAAAGGAAGAAAGCCAACCAGGAATATATAAGAATTACAAGTATTTAGACACCTACCTGTTCAACAGAAATCAATACATAGCAGTTGCCAACAAATTAACCAGGAAAGATTTATTAAAATATACTACTATAGAGAATATCAATAATAGAACTGACAAATGTTTACCTTCTGCAGATCTGCTTGCTCACGAGGAAGAGAAAGGGACCTCAATGTAAGAACAAATTCTTTAAGAGAAGCAGGCCAATGATCCTGGCATCATGAACAATAAAAAAAGTGTTAACAGACCATGAGTGAAGGAAGACAACCTCTGAGGCAAGCGAAAAATCATTTAGCGCATTTGCATATATTATGTTTCTTTCTGCTATTTCCTTTTTGTTTTCCTTAATAATAAAAAAATAAGAGTCTTGGTTTTCTCATTTTCTTTGGGATTCCTTTGCACGGCACCTTCATTTAAGTGAGAAAACATTATCCTGTGTTTGGTTCTAAATATAGTCCAGAGAAAATGAAAATGCAGACAAACTGTAGGTAGAAATTTCAAAACGCTTTGCTGCCTTCTACTTTTCTTGATTTTTAGTTACACCTTCATAAGATATTTTTCACAATATTACAGTTTTAATTACAGCAGCACAGACCACTATGTTAGAATCTCACACCAGAATCCACGTGTAACTGATATTAAGTTAACTCTAAAACATAAATAGGTAAAATGATCTGCCTAATGCATTACTGATTGGCGATTTGCTATTTGGACATATTTAAACTTCAGAATTGCAACATGATGGTTCTTCTAATAATGGACGTGCTAATAAATCCTTCCAAAAACCATTTGATAGTGAACCTTTTGCGACTTACTAAAATTAGCTCTTTATGCAATAATCTAGTTTATGATTATCCTGTGTGCTCAATTACTTTCTTGTCAATAAGTTAGAAACTATTCCTTAACCGAGTTCTCAAAGAGAGCATCCAGTTAATTGTAGCACAAAAGACTATATTTCAGCTAACACGCAGCCCCAAATGACAAAATAAGAACGTCAAAATTAACAAACAGTAAACTGAAAGTACCTGGATCACACCAGAAGGAATCCGTAAAAGATCATCTACAGGCTCTTTTCTCAGACAATCCATCCACTCTTTATCAACAGCTTCCCATAGCCTCTCCTGACAGAATCAATCAATTTTTTTACGCATTGCTATGCAGACGGACACTATGAGTCTTAATAATGTAATATAGACTGGAGAGAGTTGAATGAGCCGGATTACCTTGAAGAAATTGACGACGTGAGCATCTAAGAAGAATCGATAAGGCTTGAGGAAGTTTACGATTGCATGAATCCAGTCAAGTGTTTCACCCGCTGTCTTGCAAGAGTATTTACACTCGCCGCCGAGGTCCATACTGTAACGCCTTTCCCGCCGCCACCAGAGGCCTCTTCGCGGCGATCTGGAGTTTCACGTTTTTAGTATCCTCTCTTAGGAGAACCCGGCGGCTCGCCTCTCGACCCGTTTTCTCACTCGTCCCCTATAAATCGTGTGGAACAAAAGGAATCACGACTACTATCCAGGAGTTTTGGCTCTAAATACGTAAACCTTCTTTTCCTCTTTTCGTTTTTCGAATTACTCTTTTCGTCTTTAAAAATAGCTCACGTTTGGTTTAACTAAAATATTAATAACTATGTCACATTAATCGGTTGTGTATTCCTAAATTCTTATATCAAAATCTTATTTTCAACTTTTTATTCATTAACACGCCTTGTAATCATTGGTGGACACAAGATGTGGCACGGGGTCACATGACTCCAACTTTTGGGAATTTTTTTAGGGGTCATTACGAGATGTTAAATGAAGTCGAAATATTGCATTCTTAGTACCATTTCGAAATACCTAAGGTCTAATTTTTCATATAGTTAACGGCTCGCGAAACAGTTATTAATCGTAGCAAAAATTATGGATCGACAAAATAGGCGTTCCAAACTAACATTTCGAGAATTTCGATAACATGCTAATTTTAAAAAATATCCAACGATCGTACGCAGGCTGAATCTAAAAATCACCTACGTTGAAACTCGTTTTGAGAACTACATCTAAAAATATTGAATGATCTAAACGGATATTGAAGATAGTTAAAAGTGTGTCAGACATATGTCTTAAAAGGAGGCGTCTAACTTGTCTTTTCTTTAAAAAATTTTCATTAATGTTAATTATTTTTGCACGAATAATTTCTCCATATAATTTTTATCATTTTATTAGGAAATTTTACACGAGATATGATGTCTAAAAATTTTGAAATTTTACATCTGAACCCATGTAAATTTTCAGATCTAAAATTCAAATATAAATTATTTACATGTGGCATGACTTTTTTTGGATGTAAATTATCAAATGTAAAATTTCTCAAAAATTAGTATTATTGTATCCGCTAACTTAAAATATATGTGTCCGTCACTGTTCTTAATATTCATTTTCTATTTTAAAAATTCCATTCGTGTCCTTTAAAATGAGGAAAAAAAATGTATCGTATTTTTATGTTGATTATTTTTGAAAAATAATGGACAAATAAGTCATCTAATTCCATTTCGACGGACTTTTGGATGTAAATCATTGTTAGAGAGGATATACGTTAATTAATGTACGATTGATGATAAGAATACGACAAGAAAAAAAAGTTGGATATATAGTGCTACAATGAAAAATGGTTTGTAACCTTAAGTACAATTAGAATGTTGCGCAACAAATAAAAGCGATTGTGTGAATATAATTACCCATTTTAGATTATTGTTCCTGTATTAATGGATATTATAATAATGTACAATCTATAATTTCATCGATAAAAAGTTTGACAATTTTATTTTTTTTTTATTTTTTTTTTCAGTTTAGGATATTTCCATCTAAAGAGCAGCCAATGTATTGATATAAACCAAATTTGAACCCTTTTTTTTTTGTTTTCCCAATGTATTTTACACAGAGTTAGAGTTTTGGAATACAAATTCATGAAAAATAAATTCGAATTTAAATATAATTAATTATGAATAATTTCGTTTCCGACGCTTCAATTTCATACAATAAAGTGTGAAGGTGGCAAATGTATATCGTAGAAAATATTAAAATATCAAATAACATAATACAACATATAATAGTAGCATATGCCTCATATCAAACCAAAAAAAATAATAATAACTTTTTCGACGACTCACACATTCGATCTCACTAAATCAAACCAACTTAAATCTAGACCGTGACTGAAAATAAGACCTTAATGAAATCGAAGACACGAAAACCACAATAAAGCTACAAATCCCCATTCCAACAACCATGCATAACTCTTTTTTCTCTCTACTTGGATGGTGGTGGAGACAAGAATGGGATGTTTCCAATAGAAGGAATGTTTGGCAATGTGGGAATTGTAGGCATTGGAGGGAGAGAAACTTTAGGCATGCCTGGAATTGTTGGAAGAGTAGGTTGAATTGGAAAGGAAGGCATAGGGGGCAGAACTGCAGGGTTAGGAAGATTTGGCATTGTAGGGTTTGGCAGTGATGGAATTGTAGGCAGACCTGGAATATTTGACTGCAGGAGATGACGTGCAGCATTACATTTTTCTGTGCTAATGGAAATGGCAAAAAGAATGAACATGCAAGTGTAAATGGATCTAGCCATGATTGTTTGAAGAATGAAATGTAGGGTTTTTTTGGAAGTAGTTTGGGAGAGGAGAAGGTTGAGAGTTTGATGATGGAAAATGAAGTGGATCTGCCCCATTTATAGAGAAAGTTGGCAGCAAGTTGAGTCCGTGTTTGATTATGCTAAAAGTTAGATTTTAATAGATTTCGATAAAAGTTGATGAAATTTGTGATTCAAAAAATTATTAAAAGGTGAATCTCATTAAATTTACTGTTAAAATTAAATACTGACTTTGACTTAAATTATTATCAACTTTTTCAACTAAACCAAACATGTACTGAATTCATTTTGTCCACAAAACGTTCCTTACATACATGTCATATTCATTTTTAAATCAAAGGTTTGACTTGAATAATATTAGTATTTGGATGTCGATTAGACTCAAATTCAAGATTCGTATAAATTGTGTCTAAAATATGCCCCCACACGTATGCGTGTCGTGTTCATTTTTTATCACAAACTTTACATGTATATAATTTACATGAATATTTGAATTCGGGATTATTACCTCCTCTAATGTTATGTTGAATTATCACGTATAAAAATAATGTATTTAAATAAATAAATGACTTTATCTAAATTGTGTCGGCCAACAATATAAATGTTGGTGGAAATAGGTTTCAGTTAGGTATACGAGTGTCATCAGTTTGAAAAAACCGAACATAGTTAAACCTTATATCTTGCTAATATTAATGTCTGATAATATTTAATGAAATAAAGCTTCGTATTATTGTTAGGTTTTGGATTAGGAGTTGTTAAACCACCAATGAACGCGTAGAATTTTCTTGAAATGCTTCATCGTTTGTAGAATTAAAAAAAATAACAAATATTTTTTCATCATTTTGTAATAATATTGTGAATACTATGTATCATTGAAATTTTTAAATAATAATAAGCTAAGGTGAAAGTTTCGGAAATTCGATCACATTATTAAGAAGAATATTTTGATATAAGATTATTTCGATAATATTTAAAATGTATAATAATAGTTTAAAAATACGGAAGGCAACTTATAAATTCAGACTTGACAAAAAATGAAGTATAAATTATTCACACCCTCCATTAAAAATAATTACGAGAGTGTTTGAGTCACATAATTTTAGAAGAATGTATTCTGGAATAGCAGATTGATGAAAAATTTGTGGTTAAAAAGAAAGAAAAATTATTGATGTGATGGAAATATTATTTCATTGAAGAATGTGTGGTTGAAAATGAGTAGAAAAATGAAAATGAAAATTTTAACATGTACCATACATGTGCTACATTTTGCATATTTACTTAAAGAAATTACATTTTGCAGGAAAAAATTGAATATTTACAAATTTTCTAATATAAATGTCTAAACATACCAAAGTACCTTAATTAAAAATAACAAATCACACACTATATTTTACATTACTTAACACTTCGCATACCAATTATTATTCTTCAAATTGTAATTTTATTACTCTTTCATAAAAAAATTAACTTTTCGCTCTTACATCTATCTTTCTCATAAATTAATTTCTTAATTCAAGTATTTTCAATACACTATTAACTTGAAATTTTTTAAAATTCATTTATCACACAAAATTATATACTTTTATCAGTAATAATATATTTATATTTATCTTCTATTCTTAAAGTTTCTCGTAATAAAAGAGCATGCAAAAATTGCCGTTTGGTAAAAATTAAAATTCTAATCTAAATCAAAGTCAACAATTAATTTTAATCATATATTATGTGACTCACAATTTTTCAACAGGTTTTAGCAAAATTTGCTAAAATTTTGATTTTAATCCCGACCAAATAGGGGCTATGTACGGATTCTTGAAAATTTGTTAATTGTAAAATGGTATAAAGTTAAAACATGAACTTAAGATAAATAAGAAATTCATTTTAAGATGCGAAATAGTTAATAATATCATATATTATTTTATTTGATTTCTCTGAAAAAAGGTGCATTCTTTGAGCTATTGGGATGACAACTACTAATTTTCATTTGTCCAATTAATAATGTAGGAAAAATTTTAGTTGAAGTTTTTGCTATTCTTTCCAACATATTCCTAATTTGTTAAAATTTATTATCTATTTTTTTCAAGTTGTAGTTTAAAGAAAACGAAGATGATTAATTTTGTAAATATCACAAGAAAAAAAAAAACCATTTTCTAGGAAAAAAACATTTAGAGTGTGTTTGATTGACTATATTTTTCATGAAAAATGTCATTTTTCCACCAAAATTCATACTTTTTGGATATTTGAAAAAACATTTAGAGCGTGTTTGATTGACTTTTTTTTCATGAAAAATGTCATTTTCCCGTCAAAATTCATATTTTTTGGGTATTTGATTGATAATTATTTCCATAAAAAATATTTTCCAACTTTTGATCATTGACCATATTTTTCTCCAAAATAAAGAAGATACTTTCTTAAGGAAGAGATAATTTATACTCTCTCTCTCTCTCTCTCTCTCATCCATCCCCTGTCTTTCATCTACCCATAAATATAAAATGGACATATATCACATTTTCTAAGTTAAAAATTAAATTAATCAAACACATTTAATTAATAATTTTCGTACAAATAAGTTATAAGCAATTGAATTGTTTGTAATTTTTTTTCTTTCCATTAAAATTTAATGCTGACAATCAAACAAATCCTTAATAAAATATCATAAGCTTCTTATATAATCAGGGAGGGATTGGAGTGGGGAGGGGGTTCTCTGTGCCAATTAATTTTGAAAGTGAAATATTTTATGAAAAAAGAACTTGTTTTTTCTAATGGAATTTTTTTTTTCGATGTATCATCTCAGTATTAAAAATAAAAAATAAAATGTCCCCTTAATTTCGCCTATGCTTATAATTAAGTGTCTGTTTGATAGAATTTATTTGGAAATAATGAGTTATGTAATAATATTTTTTGGAGAATGTGTGGTTAAAAAGTAAGAAAATTTTAATGATTTGTGTGTAGAATATTTTATTGTGTGAATGTGTGGTGGAGAAATGACACTGTAGCAAACAATTTAATTTTTTAAAGGATGACAAACAGGGCTTAAATTTTAAAGAATAGTAAAATAATTAAACAAGCAGAATGTAAAGTGTTATATAAATTAATATATAAAGTGTATTTTGGTCTTTTAGCTTTATAATGACAAATTTACAAATATTTCTATTTTT
>CAIGRK010379147.1:0-16311 GCA_903798315.1 Fraxinus greggii | reverse complement strand
TTTAGTTAAGCTAATTATTGATAACAAGCTAGTATTAAATTACTAACTAGTCTAGGTCCGACTCGGAAGAAATTTTAAATTGCAAATAATTGAAGAAAAATGGAGCTTTGAATATTTATTCTTCTCTTAAGTAGTCATAAACTCCAAGTCAAACATTTCATAACTAGTAGTTTTAACTGTGCATAAATTTTTATAATCAGTTAAACCATGATTTATTAACCAAACGACGCCGCGTCTTCCAGTGGCTATTCAGCTTTGTGCGTCAATTCTCCACGCTTCTTCGTACACGTGAACACCAAAAACTAGTCAAAACCCGTTTGAACTCCACGGCCATATGTCCCCACGCTCCTAACTACGCGTGGGGAAAATACTACTGAGGTAAATATTTCACGCGGAATAAAATGAACGTATAAAAACGAGGCCTAAAAAGAATAGAAAAAAAATAACCCCTTCATTCACTCAACCACCAAATTACGAAGCCAATAATTTTTTTTTTATTTCTTCGTATTGAAAAATTCGATTGAATTGAATTTAGTTTCTTTGAAATATCTGAAAAGCGTTGAGTTTTTTTGGTGTTTCGATCCGGTGCGATCGAAGGAAGTGTAAGGAGTGGAGATGTCAGGATGGAGGGGATCTAGATTAGGGGGTGATGGAGGAGGCGGCGGCGGCAGGTCGCCGACGGCGGAGCGCATCCCGTCTTCTCGATCGGTCCGGCTAGGGAAGGTCCAGCCACAGGCACCGGGTCATAGAACCGTGTTTTGTAATGATCGTGAAGCTAACGCCCTTACCAAATTCAAGGTCATTAATCTACTTGGTTTTCATTTATTACGTTGCAACTGTGTTTTCTTACGAGTCTTTTTGGTTTTGGGTTTAGTCTGGTGTTAGGGGATGCAATGAACGGGGCAGACGGGCAGTGTTTGTGTGCATTGTGTAAGGTGCAAAAATTCTTTTGGGGTGGGGGTTGAAGATTTTTTCTCTTAAGGTTTATCTAAGGGTTTTAGTTTGTTTTCTGATAATAAGATCATAATTTTAGTATTCATCCTGTTTATGGTTTTGTTATGTTATGTTATGTTATGTTATGTTATGTTACGGTTATTGTTTTTTAACTATTGAAAGAGATTTTACTGGTTCAAGACTAAGTTGATTGTATTTCAGATTCTTGTCAAATTTATGTACAGTTCAGAACTTCGATTCTAATATTAGGCCCAGGAGAAGGGTTGATTTGGCTGTAGAATTTACGGGAATTTTGATTATCAGAATAAATACGAATTAGTTTTGGGATTCGATTAATGTTGTTTCCAGTTTCCTTCAGTAAATCTATACTGACTGAGGACACTTTTGATGATTGCGAGTGTTATGAAATGTGTTCATGCATATAATTGTTAATTGTTATTTAAGGTTTCATTTCCAAATGTTGTACTAGAGCTTGCAATTGTTAAATATCAATGAAAAATGAAGAATGCTTTATCAGGGGATAAAATTTCATATCGAATAAAGATAAAAATATAGACCAATTTATAAGAGTTTCAGCTACTCCTCTTAACAAGGTTGACCTTTTAAGATGGAAACTCAGTTCTTAACATGGTATCAACGCCCGTGAATTTTCGACGAGCAATTCGATCTGATTAAGGCTCAGAAAAATTGAGCACACGGATTTCAAGATTGGTCTACTCAAACGAGCCTCCATCTCGCGGGGTATGTTAAGGGATAAAATTCCACATCGAATAAAGATGAAAATATAGACCAATATATAAGAGTTTGGGCTACTCTTCTTAACAAGGTTGATCTTTTTAAGATGGAACCCCAATCCCTAACATGGTATCAGAGCCCAATAAGCTCCAACGAGTAATTCGATTCGATTAAGACTCAAAAAAATTGAGTATACGAATTTCAAAATTGGTTCGTTCAAATGAGCCACCATCTTGCGGGGGCACGTTAAGAGATAAAATCCTACATCGAATAAAGATGAAAATATAGATCAATTTATAAGAGTTTGGGCTACTGCTCTTGATAAGGTTGACCTTTTAAGATGGAACCCCAATTCTTAACATGTTTTACCTTGTTACATTTCTTTTTCTTCTTATTCACCAAGACGTTGAAGATCTCAGGTACTCAGATTAGAATATTTTTAGAAACAATTTGATAGAGTAATATGGCATCTATCTAGAAAAACAATAACATAACAAACAGCATAATGAAGCAAATAAACCTTATTACAGTAAAATTGGAGTTGAACCTTTCTAGAAACCCAAAGGGCATGAACAGAATAATAGAGCAGAAGGCTATGAGGATTACAGAGGAGTTGTTTATGGCTACACATGAATAACTAAGTATAAATAATATTCAATTTTCTCCTCCATGGGAGATAGAAGAACGTGAAGAAGTAATATCATGATTTACAAGAATCAAATAGTGATGTCTCATTGGCCAAGTAAGATATTCTTAGAACGGAGAAGAAAATGAAAGATAAACTGAAAATATACTGACGGCTAACATGAAAATCAACACAGAAAGCAGGGATTTAATTTCTGTAGCTCGTTGTTAAAAGAAATTTATAAAAAGATAATAGAAATATGAAGAAATCTATAAAATTAGTAGATCCTGGGATAATGTAACTGAGATGCCACAGTGGGTGTTATTTCTTTTATTTGAAATGAATTGTAAATGAGAATGTTAATGTTTAGCATGAGAGTGAGCTATATACTTAGTTGAGAGGACTGAACAAGAAACATGTGATCTAAATAAATCTCAATAAGATTTTCCATTTTCGTTTCAAGAAAGATGATGGTGTTATATATGCTCCGAAACATTTTCTTTTGACCAAATGTTCTGCCACTCAGATGGCATTACTTTACACTGTCCTTCTAAGATTACTTTTCATTAAAAGTTGAACCATGTGAATTTGTCTTTTTGCTAATTATGTGGCAAAAAACTTTTACTCAAGTGAGCAAAACCGGGTTTTGATCAATCTTCTAATAAATTTTTCAGGGCAATTCTGTGTCAACAACGAAGTACGACTTGTTTACATTTTTACCAAAGGGGTTATTTGAACAGGTAACTTTTTGTCTATTGGTCATGGAAGTGTTTATAATTTTCTTATGAACTTCAACTGTTGGTAAAATTATGCTTGGTACTATCTGCTTATGATGAATTCCACATGAAGTATCCTTTTGCTGTAATGAATTACAGGGATGCTTGCTGGAAATCCCGTTCTTTGGAAACTAATTTTGGACATGGACCCCAAAAATTTGTTCGGGTCTGGAAGTCCTTAACAAATTAAGAATATTGTTTGACCCATCACAAGGAAGTGTAGGAAAAATAATTATTTTTTCTTAATATTAGAAACTTGGGACTAGGTTTATATGAAATTTTTAACTGAACGTATTTGGAAAAATAAAAATTGAGAATTATATGTGTTTCCATTTGTGGAAGAGAAGAGAAAAGAACGCAACTTGTTAAAGCTTTCACATCCTTTTTGCTTTGTCGAAGTTAGATAAATTGTTTGATCCAAGAACATTTGTTTATGACGTTTAAAATTAAGTTACTAACAGAATTTTAAACAATTGGAAGTCTCTAGGTCCTTGTAGGTTATTTAAAGCTTGTTTAGGAAGTGTTTATAAACCCTTTAAATTATAAATTGATAGAAATGAGTGGTGGATAAGTGGGCAGTACTTGTAGATACCACAAAATGTGTGGATAAAAGTGGTTTCACTATTCATGAACCGTTTATAAACGTTAGCCAGACATAGGCTTAGAGTTAAGATTGATGAATTAGTGTGGTTAGAATAAGAAATGTTTATAGTATGATTTTGCCTCTCTGCTCATTTAGCTCCTTTCGTCGTTGTATTTCCTTTTGATTTACCTGATAATCCTCTATTTTTGTATTTATTTTGACAGTTCAGGCGGGTGGCTAATCTCTACTTTCTTATGATCTCAATTTTGTCATGCACTCCGGTGAGGTACGCTACTTAAAACATAATTTAGCTCATCAAGGAGAAAGAAAAGATAGTTGGGATACTATTAATTTCTTGACAGTTGTCTTTTTGAATTTAAGAACTTATCAATTTATTGAATAGAAAAATACATTCCAGAAAGTGACAGGGTAATTACAGCAATGGCACAATACAGTCGTATGTTATTTTTTTATGTATTAAGGATTAGAAAAGTTGGGATGGGGAATGATAGAGAGCTAGTATAAATTATTCCTTTCCATAGGCAGATGTGTGGATTTTTGCCATTGGTATTGTGTAAAAGCGATGGGTTGATCTGACATTTTCTGTGGCTTTAAGTTTGGTTGAAATCTTTTGGATTTAGTGTTTCCTTCATCGTGGTTTCTGCTTTCATGGTGATTATCAGGATTATGAAGTTCTATCATCTGTAGACCCAGATAACTTCATACTTCTGGTATTATCTGAAGAGTTATTGCTTAGTTGGTAGCTTCAGCTTGGTTCTTGTTGATAATTGAAAAGAATAGCTTATTTTTTGTTTTTGGGTTAATTGTAAGTATATTGTCTTATGTATGTCCCAATTAATGCATAATACCACCACTCTCTTGTACCGATTCTATTTGTTTGCTGACCTTATTTTGCCAACTATTGTTTTACCACGTGTGTTTGCTTGTTTACTGACTATTTTAGAAACTAGCTGCTGATCTTCAAGAAATTTTTAACTGGATGACTTTGGAGTTAATCACCTGAATTTGATAAGCTCTCCATCCACTTTCCCTTTTCTGAGAACATTTGTACTTAAGATAGTTATGTTTTCATGCAGTCCTGTAAGTCCAATAACAAATGTGCTTCCTCTGTCCCTGGTGCTTCTTGTATCGCTCATTAAGGAAGCATGGGAAGACTGGGTAAAATGTCACACTAGATCACCTTTCTCTCTCTCTTTCTCTCTAAACTCTTGGGGCTTGCTTAGGAGTTTCAACATATCAGTTATGAAGTTTTTTTAAAGTATTGGTTTTTGAGCATTTATGAGTAGATCGGCTATGAGTGGTTTTAGTAGTTGTTTTTAAAACAGTCGAATTCATGTTTGGAAGTTTAGTATCCATCGATTCTGATAGTTTTTTAAATGAGTAATGTTATATATGTGACCCTTAGTGAAATTTTGAGTTTATGATTTCTTGTATAAAATTTTTTACCTATAAGTGATATTTTACTTATCCGTAATTTTTTTACATATAAGTAAATATTTTACTTAAAAAGTTAAATAAAGTTAAATATTTACTTAAAATTTTATATTAGCATTTCTTAGTTATATAAACTTTATAACTATAAGTTAATTTTATAGTTTTAAATAATTTTTACACATATGCGAATTTTTTACTTATAAGTATCTTTTTATATTTTATATTATAAGTGATTTTTTGTCTTCTTAGTAAGATTTTTATACAAAAATAATTTTTTATCATATACGTAATATTTTAATTATAAGTAATTTTTTAATTATAATATAATTTTTTTGGTTATGAATAATTTTTTTAGTTATTATATTTTTATCTATAAGTTAGTATTTAAAAAATATGTTTGTTGGAATTAATTATTTTATAAAGGGTAAAATTAGAAGAGAATTTGAGAAACGGCCAAAAATCGCCGATTTGGTGGATTGAGAACTTGTCAAAATTACACTACACTGTTTTTGGGTGGTTCTAAATCATCCAAAACCGGTGCCCAAAAAATCTAGCAAGCATCAGTTCTCCCAACCAAAAATCGCCGATTTGGTGGATTGAGAACTTGTCAAAATTACACTACACTGTTTTTGGGTGGTTCTAAATCATCCAAAACCGGTGCCCAAAAAATCTAGCAAGCATCAGTTCTCCCAACCACTCATAAACGGTGCCACCCAAAACCGGTCAAAACCAGTGAAAATAAAACTCCCAAGCAGGCCCTTAGGTTCCAGCTGTTGTCATTTTTGTTTGAATTACAATAAAGAATTGTATCTTTGTTAACTTGAGGTCTCCAAGTTTTTTGGGAAGCAGATTGCTTACAATTTTTTTCTATATTATTCTTCTCTCATTGTGTATGGCAGAAGCGTTTTCAAAATGACATGGCAATCAATAATTCTACTGTAGACGTGTTTCAAGATCAGAATTGGGTATGTATTCCCTGGAAGAAGCTGCAGGTTGGAGACATTATCAGAGTAAGTCGGCTGTGTCTGTTACGTTTTTCCTGCCATTTCACTTTCTTCACCTGTTTCGAGTTGGAACTACTGATTTTGCATGTTTTAAATAAGTTAGAACAGGAGATCTATTTTAACTTGTATTCCATCCATCTTATATTCCTTAGTTAGGATTTGATTTTAACTTGTATTCCATCCATCGTATTTTCCTTAGTTTGGAATTGATATGGAATAGAATTGTATAAGTTTTCTTTTCCAAATAGGATAATAATTTTTCCTTTTCCTTTTATCAATAGGATTAGGTTTGGATTGTGTAAATAACACTTGAACTAGATGAATAATACAAGAAGTTCAGCCTAAGTTTCAACTTGGTATGAGAGCAAGTTTTATTCGACTTGAGTTAAACTTAAAATCATTTACATTTGTTCTCCGGCGAGAGGCCTTGTGCCGCTTGTCCGGCAAAGTTATATTTTGATTTCTTTGGCTTTGAAATTTAGAGTTTCAAATTTGAAATTTAGAGTTTCAAATTTAGCCCTAAAATTGCAAATCCTAAAATTCAATTTCATACTCTAACCTTTGCTGAACCCTACCTTCCCGGTCGACCTATCATTCTGACGAGGTCTACCAAAATCAGTCTGGTAAAGTCTGGACAGCAGCGCGATCATTCCATCTGGATTCCTTCTGCTCACGTAGGCTAGGAAAGATTTTATGTTGAGAGAATCTCGAACAGTTGCAAATCCCTATGGTCACTACCTTTTGGTGAATAGTCGTGAAGGGCAAGTAACCTATTCCGACATTGCTCTCTCTATTAGGTTCATGAAGAGAGGCAACCCTTCTCTGTGGGTTTGCCAGAAAAAGAAAGATATTGAATCTCTTTTGTGTCTGCCCTTGAAGTTGATTGTGCAAGTTGGTCTATGAGGTTTCAAAATCTTGCATATTAATCCTTAAAATTTCTGAAATGTTAAATTCAGTCCCTCTTTCAGGTTGGAGCAAGTTAGTTATGAAGAGGTTGTTTGGGTTTCATTATAATCTCCTTATAATTGAAGTCAAAGTTAAACATTAATTTTAAGCACACATTTACAACTACTACCCACTTATTATCCACATTTGTGGATCTATTACTTCTCTTCATCGTTATTCCATTATAATGAAACCCAAACAAACACAAAGTTTTCTTCTGTGGCAAAATGGTAACTAAACTTTCAGATTCTTGCATTTTGACCCTGATTTCACCTTCTCCTTAGCAAAGCAACCTGTCCCTCCATCATCTCAGTTATGCGTGTTTGCTATTTTTAAGAGTGTTGGTATTTTGGTCGAATTGTGTGTGTGGTGTTTTGATTGGGTTGTTTTTGTGTGCTCTTGAAGCTTCAAACCTAGATTGCTGTGCGGGAAAATTCTTGCTACACGTATTGTTAGGTCTTCTACTACCTCTAATGTTTTGGTGGTTCCAAGATCTTTTATTCTGGTGGCTGATGTTCTCTAGTTTTTCCTTAATTTGTTACCCTTCGATAACCATTCTCCATGCTTCTCAACCCTTTCTCTTGGTCGATCCAGCCCACTCTGGTATGTCCTATGATTTTATGCTACCCTTCTACTATTCTTGTTGCCATTCTTGGAGACTTTTTCAGTGTTGCAAGATCGTTCGTATTTGTCGATCCAGCCCTCTAGTACTCCCTAGAGGTTTGATAGATGAGACTTCTTAACTTTCTACTGCTGCATGAAGATTGCATCTACAGTTGGGGACGTACCTTCTTTTGGTTGTTGGTTTGAAAATCCAAGCTTTGGTAACCCTTTTTGCTGTGCACACGATTGCTGGACATTGGTTTTTAGCTTTCTTGTCGGCTGTTTGTGGATGAGTGTGTAGTGCCTCTTCTGTATTCGAAGATTTCCCACCCTCGTGTTTGCTATTTGCTCCTGTCGTGCATGCTAGTAGGCATTCTATATGTCATTTTTCAACATGTGCAATATAAATGCACCAACTTGAGGGAGGAGTTAGAATAGGAGATGGTGATCTATAACTTGTATTCCATGTATCTTATATTTCTTATTTAGTTAGGAATTGATATGGAATAGAATTGTACTAGTTTTCTATTCCAAATAGGATAATATATTTTTCGTTTTCCTTTTTTAGATAGGATTGGATTTGGATCTTGTATAAATATCCCGTGAATTAGATGAATAATACAAGAAGTTCAGCCTAAATTTCAGCTAAATAGCTTCGTTTCTTCCCTTCTACCATCTTCTTGTTAGTTTTCAGCTGCAGCCTGGCTACTTTTTTTGCCCCTTGGTGGTGTGTGACTATAGTCTTTCAACTGTCTATTGCAAGTGTCATTTAAGTCAGTCTTGTTTACTTGCATTTCTATGAATCAAACTTTGCCTAATAGTTTATCATGGGATTAAACAAGCTTATGTAGGTTTTGAAAGAAATGTGTTGGAGCTTAATGAATGGCAGACCTTTTCTTGTTATTGCTTATTCTAACACCTCCTAAATTGATGAAAGCAGTTATAGTTTATGTAGGAGACTAGAGAGCTGTTGACTATGTACTTGTATCCGTAGCTATTGACAAATATTTAAAACCCAGCCTAAAGTAATAAATGTTTATTCAAAAAGGTGCGGTGCAGATCAATGTCACCTTTGAATTGAATAGATTTTTCTCAATACCTGCTAATCATGACACTGACATTCCAACTTATAGCCGATCAAGGACATGGGATATAGGCTGGCTTGGGTATTGACGTCAGACTTCAGAGCTGTGGTTTAGAATTTAATTTTTCATCTCCGAAAATGTTGTTAAAATCAAGTCTGTGCTGTATGCTACATGCACTGTTGTGCAGCCTGAATAAGGTTGAGAAGTAATCTGAGCTGCCATTTTGGATGATCTTTTCCCAAAATTTATACAATCGGCTGTTGTATTGGTTGCAGGTAAAGCAGGATGGATTTTTTCCAGCTGATCTACTATTCCTTGCTAGCTCAAATATGGATGGTGTTTGCTACATAGAGGTTTTCACTCTTTTGTTTCTGACCAATTTTACTCTATTCTCTCCTTTGTAAGAAGGGTTCAAATTTGTTTGGAGAACAGGAAACAAGCTGGAGAACTACTGCCTTTGTATTTTCCCTTCCAATTTTCCTCTGCATATCAATCAACTGTTGTGTTTTGTTTGTTTGCAGACTTCAAATCTGGACGGTGAAACAAACTTGAAGATTAGAAAAGCATTAGAAAAGACTTGGGATTATTTGACACCAGAGAAAATATCTGAATTTAAAGGTTGTGCATTTGTTATAATACATATTTACATGTCATTTCTTTATATTGGAGTCTCTAATAATTATTAATCTCGCTTATGAATATTTTCTGATAATAGTTACTAATGTTTCATATACTTTTGTGAATTCAAATACTTATCTATATTTGTTGCACCTTGTGGATTAAAATTAACTCTCACATTACACCTTTTCCCTGTTTGGTTTAGCTAAAAAAGTTGATAAAAATCTAAATTAAAGTCAACAATTAATTTTAACAACACATTTGATTTGATCTACAACTTTTATAATCTTTTCAGTTGCACATACCATCAATTTTTTATCAAAATTTAATAAAAATCTGATTTTTAGCTAAACGAAACAAAGGTTTTTAGTATGGCAATCAAATGTAAAAATTGTATGTTCCTCATTTATGAAGTTTTTGTTACTAATAGAAATATCTTACCTAATTCATTTTGATATCTAAATAAAAAATGCAACGTATTTTTGAAGAATTCAAAACGTTTATTTTATACATTGCACTAGAGTAGGTTGGATGAAGACATGAAGTAGAGAAGTGTCACAACAATTCTATGAGATAGGAAGATAGCATTATGGTCTAAATTGGAGGATCCATCACCCATGCTATTTAACTATTTACTGCAAAAACTGTATTAATTTTTGTTGGTAGCATTCAAATTCATATGTGACTCTATTTATGGGATCGAGTTCATATGAATGTATGTGACAACATGGGTCATTAGGTGGGTCTTGGGCACAATAAATTGCTGGGGCAGGATTTTGAGGGCAAACACTACTTGTTAGAAAAGGAGTAGCTTAGCAATGAAATCATGATTTGCTTGTTGTAAATAATGATGGGGATTTAAATAAAACCTATTTTTCTTGCTTGGCTTTTCTTTTCTGATGGAAATTCGCCTGTAATATTCAGGAGAAGTACAATGTGAGCAACCAAATAACTCGCTGTACACCTTTACTGGCAACTTGATAATTCAAAAGCAAACCTTGCCTCTGAGTCCAAATCAACTTCTATTACGGGTATGTCGTCTCATATCGCCACAACTTCCACTTTTCTGCATAATGCGGTTGCAAGTTGGATTTGTTTTCAAATGAACTCATGTCAGTCCAACTCCTTGTAATTGATGATGTATTTTTTGTTTCTCGACTATCTGCTAATGTGCTTGTGATGCTCACTTTTGTTACCTTATAACTTTCTAATAAAAATTCATTAATCATAATTAACGTATATTTTCTGTCAATAAATGGTCAATCTGGCAACCATTTGTATATAATCTCATCTTTTCTTTTTCATCTTAAGTAATGATTTATGGTTGGTACTTTCATATTTCTTAACTTTTTATTGTCTTTTTCTTTACATTTTCTTAGGGATGCACTCTCAGGAACACTGAGCACATTGTTGGAGTGGTCATTTTCACAGGGCATGAAACTAAGGTGTGTCCTGTTACTTAAAGCAGTCAAGTTGTAGTTGAGTTGTGTGACACTTTCCCAGCAAAGGATTTGTGGAATAACATTTCTTTTTGCCAAAGGAAGTTTCAGAACTACTACAATGTTTTATCTATTGGATGAAAAGATTTTTCCTGAGACCAATTGATGAGTTAGTATAAGATTTGTTTGCGATGTCTTAATGTCTGTCTGTCTGCTTTGCCTTTCTAATTGGTATGTGTTCTGTCTTTAATCTCCTTTACGACATTTGTTGTGTACTGTATGCAGTAGTGGTTGTGGTCTGATTGCAGGTTATGATGAATTCAATGAAAATTCCATCCAAGAGAAGTACATTGGAGAAGAAACTTGACAAGCTTATTTTAATTCTGTTTAGTGTTCTCTTCTGCATGTGTCTGTTGGGTGCCATAGGCAGGTTTGATTATATAATTTCTGCTACCATGGTTTATCTATATGTTTTTGTTCTTATAGTTTACTGATGTTTGATGTTATGTACTATTTGTTCTTGATATTATGCAGTGGAATATTCATCAATCGGAAGTACTACTATTTGAGGTTTGACAACTCGGAGAAACAGTTCGATCCTGACAATAGATTTGTGGTAAAGAGAATTATTATTGTTTATTGTTTCTACTTTCATCATTTATATACTTTCAGTTTTTTATTTGTCTTGTAGGTTGCTGTTTTGACTATGTTTACCCTGATTACTCTCTATTCACCAATCATCCCCATCTCTCTTTATGTTTCTGTTGAGGTATATCTCACAGTGGTTGGTTCTATTTCAATTTTACTGAGGTTGTGCATGGTCATGGTTCAGTGACTCGGTTTTTTGTTTATTTCAGATGATTAAATTTATTCAGTCTACTCAATTTATCAACAATGACTTGTGCATGTACCATGCCGAGAGCAATACCCCCGCATTGGCACGTACATCTAATTTAAACGAGGAACTTGGGCAGGTAAAATTTTGCCCTGTTCAACTTGGTTTTTCAGGGAAGGGATCTTAGGTTCAGGGTTGTGGTCGCAAGTTTACTCTACATAACATCTGCTTTAATCTCAAACATCAAACTAGGAATTCAATTTTTAGTTTATGAACTAAATGGTGCTACTTATGTGGATCAGTTAATTATCTTTTATGCTTTTTCCAGGTTGAGTACATATTTTCTGATAAAACCGGAACTCTGACCAGAAATTTGATGGAATTTTTTAAATGTTCAATTGGAGGAGAGGTATATGGTACTGGTGTCAGCGAAATAGAGATAGGAACAGCACAGAGGATTGGTGCCAAAACTGAGGTAAGTTTATCGGTTGTCATAGAAGAAAATACTATTGAGGTATTTTTAAGGTTAATCTAGTGCCTTCAAACTTTCATAGGTTCAGAAGGAAACGAATGCTGCACGTGAAAAAGGTTTCAATTTTGATGATGCACGGCTTATGCGGGGTGCTTGGAGGAATGAACCTAATCCTGATTTTTGCAAGGTAGATTGTTTAAATGAGAAGAAAAACATAAAAAAATTGCACTGCACTCTCAGCAATATTTTCTTGTGACATAACTATACATGTTGCTGCTTGCGTGCCTGCTTGAATGGTTGACTTATTAGTGTACCTTACCGATTTTAGGAACTTAGGTTGATATACTCCTCTAGATTTTTTATTACTGTTAATTTTTCAACTTCACTAACTTCAACTCATTCAGGATTATCCTCATTTTTTGTTCTCTCTTCTTATTTTAGTGCGATCTATCCTAAGATTATTAGTATCATATATTTATCGATTTCTTAATAGCCAATCATTCGTCCCTTATGATATCAAATATGGTTATATGCTAGTTCTATAAAATTTTCGTTATCAAGAACAACCGGGCATATCTATCCCGAACTCTAATGGTTACGTAATTATAGCCTGCAATCTCTAATAATTTTCTGCAAGTATCCACGTACTTAGTTGTACTCCCAACTCCTTTTGAATCCTTTCGTTTCAAGATATTCTCTTAGTGGTTCGAATTTAAAATATGACCAATCCTTTCTGTTTGTGTATATTTTAGCATAGAATCAATATTGAACAAACACAAGGGTTGAATGACGGGGGTCATATAATCTCTGAGTGCTAGATTACACTTCTATCTTTCTTCATTTAGCAGAAAACCAGTTTATTTATTTTTCCGTCTTTCCTTTTGAAAGCATATTATCTTTTTGGGTTTAGTTAGCATGTCTTATGCAGGTTTTTCACAAATCATATACTGTACCATGCTATTTCTATCCATTCAATCATGTGTTCAACTCTGATCGCCCCTGGTAGATGAGGATTTGATCTTTTAAAATCCTTTTTTATCATGTAGGAATTCTTCAGGTGCCTTGCAATATGTCATACTGTACTTCCTGAAGGTGATAATTCTCCTGAAAAAATTAGATATCAAGCTGCATCTCCCGATGAAGCTGCTTTGGTTACAGCGGCGAAGAACTTTGGCTTCTTTTTCTATAAGTACATGGTTCTAACATTCCTTCTTAATGGTTTAAAGGTATTATAGGTTGAAGCTAGAGTTAAAATGCCTTATCTGCAGGCGTTCTCCAACAACGATATATGTTCGTGAGTCACATGTTGAGAAGATGGGAAAGGTTCAGGATGTTCCATATGAGATTCTGAATGTCCTTGAGTTCAACAGGTAATTATATTTTCTGGATTACGTGCAAATTGTATTTTCATGCATGATAATTAAATTTCAGACTTGTAACTATTTTTTATTGTGTTTAGTACAAGGAAGCGCCAGTCTGTTGTATGTCGCTATCCTGATGGTAGACTTGTCCTTTACTGCAAGGTAACTTCATTAGGCTGCTCCCACGTCTCTGGTTGAAAATTCTAACAAGAAATAAATTTGAAGTCCATAATATGCCTTTTCCAGGGTGCAGATACGGTAATATATGAAAGGTTGGCCGATTCAGACATTGATTTGAAAAGAACTACTAGAGAACACTTGGAACAATTTGGAGCTGCGGGATTGCGTACTCTTTGCCTGGCTTATAGAGATTTAAGTTCTGATTCATATGAAAATTGGAACGAGAAATACATTCAGGCAAAATCTTCATTACGAGATAGGGAGAAGAAGTTGGATGAGGTTTGTGTGGTTCTCTCTTTCATTTGTTTGATTTTCGAGCACTTTTGTTTTCGACCGACGTTTATTGGAAATTATTACCTTTCAAGTATCCACTATTTTCTTCCCTTCACTTTTCATTGAATACAATCTTTGTTTTTCCTTAAATCACCCTTATGCAAGGGACCAGCGGATATTGAGACTGTAGGGAGATTTAGTTGCCTCGTGATAATCTGAGAGTCTTGATGCATATGGTTGCATGATGGAGTCAGAGTCTTATGAGGAGGGTCAAAATGGGGAGCATAGTATCAGTTGTGTATCATTGGACAAAAAACAATTTAGTTAGTAATGGACTAAAAATTAGAAGGAAATTGGTATATTCATTCAATAATTTGGAAAAGTTGGATTCTTAGGTTTTAAATCCTCAGGAGGATTAACCAAGATAGGAGTGCTAATCAGACTCGCTACTCATGAGCACAAAAGGAATTTAGGTTTTAAAGGTTGTATGAGAGAGAGAGACATTTATAGAGCTTGGTGTGGGAAACAGAAAAATGATTAACATTTGGGGTACAGATGTCTCGATCAATTTAGAAATTTGGAAGGCTGATTTAAATGGGTAAAACTGGAATGTGAGCAAATACTAGATACATTTTTGTGGGACATGACTTTGAGTGTGAAAAAGTATTGGTAAGAAGTGTTTTTTGAAAGGCCAAAACTTGAAGTGAGGGTTCTTACACTACAATATGTAGTCGAAACTCCTCATTGTTAAGAGCTTTGACTTTAGAACTTTGTAATCTTTATATGCTCAGGTCACGAGATTTCAATCATGTTTCGAAAACTTATGAAAGCTTGAGCTTCTATATTAGGACAAAAATCCTGGTCACATTTAAAACTATTGAGGTAAAGATTCAAACTATTAAGTGTTGGCATGAGGAGTAAGTATGAGCTATCACACCCATTTTTTCCAGTTCTTGACAGAAAACAGTGACAACAGTTAGTTTCCAACTTCAGAATCTGGTTAGGTAGTTTAGCTGGATAATCTATCCATCAATTAGGTCTTTTGAACTCAAAATAAAAACACGTCAAGCACATTCGCTGTTAGGAAGGATTATTCCCTGAGCAGGTGTAAGTGTACCCTTGGGCCCAACGCATATGCTCCAAGAGTGGAAGGCATTTTGCTTTGCAATCCTAATAATTTCCCTTAAATTGCTCCCAAGGCAATTTTGGAAGGCGAACCCCAAGGGATGCCCTCAAAGCATCTTTTAAAACAATGGCGTGCATATTGGCATTTCTGGTAGTGTGATTATGGCATAACATCTATACTCCATTTAATTGATTGAGATAAGTTTGTGGAAACATTTACAGCATGAAATTTAGATGCTTGAAACTGGACTTAAATTGTATGAGCTTCTGTTTCACTTCTGTTTTCTTAGCAAGAACCATGTTGAAGGTGCTGCTTAAACTGCAACTTAAACTCTTCTCGTAGGGTTCTAATTGTAGCCTCTGTTTGGTGCCCTTTATTTGAAAAAATGAAAAAAAGAAAAGAAAAAAGAAAAGAGTTGAATATTATTTTTAGTATAATATTTGATTGAAACGTAGGGAAAAGTTTTTGGTTTACGTACAAAATAGTTTATTGTGTGAATGTGTGGTTGAAAATGATCCTTTAGCAAAAAGAGTATTAAAACAATGGGCAACAAACAGGGGCTTCGTTTACTTTTAAGTTCTAGTGAACCTTCTATTGTTCCATTAATGCACATCTTGTCTCTTATTTTTATGTTCAGGTTGCGGAGCTCATTGAGAAGGACCTTGTTTTGATTGGATGTACTGCTATAGAAGATAAACTTCAGGAGGGAGTACCTGCTTGTATCGAGACCCTCTCTCGAGCTGGAATCAAGATTTGGGTGCTAACTGGGGACAAGCTGGAAACAGCAATAAATATATCTTATGGTTAGTAACTAGAAGGAGCTGATGGTTTAATTTTTTATCATACTCGATAACTGGAGCAACATTTTCTGTTACATCTGCTTTTTGTATGTTTCAGCATGCAAGTTGATAAGTAACAACATGAAGCAATTCATAATCAGCTCAGAAACTGATGCCATTAGAGAAGTTGAAGACAGAGTAAGTAATATATCTTAATAAGTATTTTCCATGGAAAATATATAACATAGTCAGCCTCCTGAAATTTGATTGTCAGGGCGATCAAGTGGAGCTTGCCCGATTTATGAAAGAAACTGTGAAGCATGAGCTGAAAAGGTGTTACGAGGAGGCACAACAGTATCTTCGTTCTGCTTCTGGACCAAAGTTGGCACTTGTGATTGATGGGAAGTGTTTGATGTATGCATTGGATCCCACTCTACGTGTAATGCTGCTGAATATGAGCTTG
>CAIGRK010379104.1:0-11410 GCA_903798315.1 Fraxinus greggii | reverse complement strand
ACAATTTTTAACTCAGCCTACTCAAAATTGAAGGAGTCGGTCCCAAACCCGGATAAAGGATGAGGGTTCATCTTTTTTTTTAAAAAAATAAAAAAGTTTTGAAAAAATTATATTTCAAAAATTGTTTACAAAATGTGTGTGTGTGTATTTATATTTAATATAGTATAAAAGTGTGAACAAAAAATAAAATTCAATATTTAAAAAGGCAATAGGTCAAGATATATTTTGTAAAGAATTTTTTAAATATACATTTCTTTAGAAAATGTGTATATTTAAAATTTTTTAGGTTTAGACGTTTAGTAGAAAAAAAATTAAAAAATTTCACGAGCGGCGAGCCTTTGACAAGCTCGGGCACAAGCCTAACTCGCCAAAATCGTAGTCCACGAGCCACGAGCCGAGCTCGTGCGGGTATGCCGGCTTGACACATTGCTACATCTAATTTAAATAAGGGAAAATTACACAAAATCCTACTTTTCAAAATCAATATTCAAAAATTAGGTTGAAAGTTTCATTATTCAAAAATCAGATATTCATTTAATTATTATAAATTAATGTTTTATTATTATAATAATANAAAAAATTAAAAAATTTCACGAGCGGCGAGCCTTTGACAAGCTCGGGCACAAGCCTAACTCGCCAAAATCGTAGTCCACGAGCCACGAGCCGAGCTCGTGCGGGTATGCCGGCTTGACACATTGCTACATCTAATTTAAATAAGGGAAAATTACACAAAATCATACTTTTCAAAATTAATATTCAAAAATCAGGTTGAAAGTTTCATTATTCAAAAATCAGATATTCATTTAATTATTATAAATTAATATTTTATTATTATTATAATAATATAAATTAATTTATATACACACCCTCTACTCTATCCACCCATCCAATCTCTCTCCCTCTCTCTCTCCCTCCTCCAATACCCTTCCTCTTAGAAAAATTGAGAGACAGAGCATTCTAGGGAGAGAAGGAACAATGAAGCCGTAACCGTAGTTGTCATTGTCGAGTAGTACCCGTTGTACGCGGGATGCGCATGGAGTGGGGGTGTTTGTGACCAATTATTTGAGATTGAGACTAATACATTGGATATTTTGTGACCAATAAATAATATGTGACCTAAAAATTTGAATTATAACTTTAAAATTTGTGTTTTGTGATCGATAAATTGATATTGTGATCAATAAATTGGATATTTTGAGACCAGACCTAAAAAATAATGTGATTTACTAATTAGATAGATTTGTGACCAATGAATAAATTGTGACGTATAAATTTTTTATTTGTGACCGATGAACAAATTGTGACCGTAAAATAATTTGTGACACATGAAAATTGTGATTTGTAACCAAATAACAATATGTGACCAAATTATATGGAATTATGACATTAATATATTTAATTAATAAAATATATGTTTAATTAATTAAATTATAAATAAAATTTAAAAGGTTTGAGATTTGAGATTTTAAATATAATCTCTTAAATTTGAAATTGGTAAAACTAAACTCATTAGTTATGAAATCTTCCCTTTAAATAAAATGAATTTGCCCGAATTAAATTATAATTCATCTTTCTCGATCTTCTTATTAATAACACATTCTTAAATAAAATAATATTACACACAAACTCAAAATTTTTCCTTTATTTTTAACCACACATTCTCCAAAAAAATTACTATTCAAAAATCAAATTTTCATCATAATGAGAGAATAATGGAGCCCAAAAGGGCGCGAAATGTCCTTCATTTATATTTTTTTGGGCCAACACCTTCTCACCTTATTCTCATATTTTTTTTTTATAGATGTATTTTTTCAAGTGTCCACATAATAACTGGTTTTGGGCAAAAGTTCTTATACGTATACGTGTCTAGGTTTTTTGGTAAAAATGTATGATTACCATAGTTTTAAGATACACTTTCAAATTTAAGAAATTTGTAGAAATTTTGTGACCATTAATTAAGTAAACAAGTCAATGTCATAATAATACCCAATTTATAGTTATGATCACGTATACTCACAAATTATACAAGGTTATAGTCACAAATTATGAGTCGCAATTATAAATTTAGTTGCAAATCACATATTTTATAAGTCATAAATTACCAAATTAACTAGCCAAAATTATTATTTTTCTCAACCCCACCACACATCCTCTCTCTCATTCTTCAATCGATTTCTCCACCACGTACAACCAATGCATTTGTCGATAACCAGTGCTCTTACCGTCATTCTCCATCATCGTCGCCATCAAACTTTTGTAGACAAACCATAGAAGAAGACGCACTCTCCATCGCACACCTCCAGTTCTTTGCCAGATTGGTGGAGAATGTATAGCTGCAGCATCATCGCTAACGAAAATGTCTTCTCTAGTTTCTTCCATCGCCACAAATTACTACTTCGTTTTGGATTGGTAGGGTAGGGTAGGGCGAGATTTGATATAGTTATTGAGGATTTCTTAATTTATCTCATGTATATGTAGATTTTTCCCATTTATTTATTACACTATCCATTGTCAAATTGGTCAATAATGGTTTAAACCAATCGATTTTTGCTAAAAAGGGGTAAATTAGATCTTTACCATGTACAAATAATTTAATTGCTCTATGCCACGTCAAAAGACACATTGAACGCCATGTAAGAACTCAATCTAAATCAGCAAACCCCTCTATTTTTTTTTTTTCATAAAAAACACTTGAGGGATCAATAATTCTGAAAATACACACCGACGACTCTAACTAGCCGAAAAATGAATTTTCCGACTGTCGATACTGATTTTGATACCTTGACATGCAAAGCTAGTACTTTAGTTATTAAAAGTTCTGAGAATTCAACCGATGTAATAGAGAATATAATCAAGCACAATACGATTTTGTAGAGAATGCCTTAATTCAAACGATGGATTCACAAGTGTACAAAGAGTTGTCCATATTCAACGACGCCGAAAGCCACATGTGTTTAAGTCGAGGCTAAAGCGACTTTTTGGTCAGCCTTTTAGAATTTCATCGGTTGAGAAGCCAAACTCCAGTGGAGAGAAGGATGGAGAAGCCGTTCGCGTCGAATTTTGAGCATAGCTCTGCTTCGCTACAAAAAATGGTTCAGAATTTCATTGAAGATATCAATTGATGTAGCAAAAAACTGTCAAACTCGAGGACCATATACCCGAAGTTGAATATTAGCCATTTCATGGAAAGTTTACTTGACTTCCTCTGGTATGTTTCCTCAACCTTTTTGGGGCAAACCAAATAAACCTCTTCGGCCCATGTCCTCGAGTACAAAAATTGTCCCTCGGGTATAGACCTTGACCTTGCTTCCAACAAACCTAATCCATTAGGACTCTTCTATATGATAAGATTTATCCAACTCCGATAAGGTTGAGTCATACCATATCTCTTTTGTCCTAACATGATGGGACTCCACCATCAGAGTTTTATCTTCATCCAAATACCAATTACCTAATATGTATCAAATTACAATTCCTAGACATGGTAAGACTTCCAAACGTCCTATAACTCTTTAAATCGGATAAAAGGTGTTCAACTAATCCAATCCTACTAGGAGTGTACTACATACCTCTATAAATACAAAGACTTTGATCATTATTCAGATACGCTTTTACATAATTTTCATTTTATGGCCTCAGACATAAATTCTCTCTCCAATTTAAATATCGGAGGGGCGACGATAACATATCTTGACGCCTTTGTTTTAGGTATCGAAAGATCCCGTTCGTGTTCATTATCAGTCGTCAAGCCCGAAAATGAATGGATACTATTTTTGGTAGTATCATTGGCACCATCTGTGGGAACCGCTACCAAAAGCCATGGTTAATACTTGTTCAAATCTTCCTCCAAAAAACTTATCCTTTCTAAACCATCCTCTTGCTGAAGATCCTCCAGCTCCTTAAGAATAATCATCAGAAATACCAATACCCCAACCAACAGTAGTTACCATTGGAGCTTTCGAGGAGCTCCGCCAATAAGTTGTCATGATAACTCAATTGCTAAGTCAAATGAATTCGCGTCTAGAACCAGGATCGGCACCACCAGGAGGTTTATGGTCAATGCTCGAGCTCGATTTCTATGGCCTCGGCCTCGAGGTTGGTTACTATGGATTCAGGTGAACTTACCAGGATCATATAGGATGGAATTGCGGCTGGTCTACTTCAAAAAATCCAAGGAAGATCAAGGTTCACTCCTAATACTGAATTCACGCTAGATATGTTGTCCTACCCTTTATCGGATATTTTCAAATGCCCACGCATAAAGGAGTACGATGGGACCACTGACCCCATCAATCACCTCAATGTATACACAGATGTCCTGAACTTATAGGTTGCACTAGATGTCATAATGTGCAAAGTTTTTTTGCAAACCCTAACTAACGCTGCTAGGGATTAGTTTTCTACCCTAGAACCTAATTTCATTACCTCATTCTGAAATTCGGCCAACAAGTTCTCTACGTTCTTCACAAGTAGTAAATACATCAGGAAGATCGCCGCATCCCTCCTACAGCTTCGTCAAGGACAAAATGAACCCCTACATGATTTCATGACATGGTTTAATACAAAAATGCTCAAAATACCCGACATACGCATTACAGCAGTTGTCTCCGCCCTTACATATACAATAAGGTATGAAGCATTTAAAATGTCCTTATGAAAAATCCCACCAAAATCAGTGACTGAGCTTCTTACCCAAGGAGAAAAATACATAAGCATGGAGGAAACAATGTACCCAAGGAAAACTAGCCTGACCACTAAGAGGCCTGAGCATAAGAGAGTCAAATCCACGATAGGACCTTGATCAAGGTAAACAGAAGTAGGACGTACCACCAACGTCATTCATACATCTGAACACCTCCAGGTCAAACATTTTGATGGAGATCAAGGACCTCAAAGAACTTAAATGGCCCTCAAGGATGCGGTCCCCTCCTAACACTAGAGATAAAAGCAAGTATTATGAGTTCTATCGAGATCATGGGCATACCACAGAGACATGTAAAACATTGCAGCGTGAGATTGAGTCTCTGATCAAGAGAGGATTCCTAGGAGATTATGTCGATCAAGACAAGCGTTCGAGGAATAATCATAATAAGAAAAATAACTCAGAGGTCGGGGCAGTAATTGACCAACAGCAGGCATGATCAATATTATTGTTTAGTTGGTCAATGCAATACATCTAAAGTATCAGGGTTATGCATATTTTTTCTTAGGCTTTCATGCCCCACTTATTTTTATTCTTCGATTGGTCAGGCCTGTATGCCCATATTTAATTTCTAACTAGGTCAAGTTATGTTCAATTAAGTACCCATCAGGATCATATCCTAATAAAGTCAATTTTCTCATTTGTAATGCTACTAAAGCCTTGTCCCATGCAAGCACATAAATCCTTGCATCGAGTAAGCACATAAATCCTTGCCTCAAGCAAGCACCTCAAGACTTGCTTCACGTAAGCACATCAAGCATTGCCCCGTGTAAGCACATAAAGCCTTTCCCCGAGTAAACACCTAAACCTTATCCCGTGCAAGCACATAAAGCCTTGCCCCGAACAAGAACCTCAAGCCTTGCTCCGTGGAAGCACCTCAAGCCTTGCTCCAAGCAAGCATTGCCCCACGCAAGCACATAAAGCCCTGCCCCGAGCAAGCACCTGAGCCTTGGCTCGTACAAGCTCTTCAAGCCTTGCCCTATACAAGCACATGAAATCTTGTCCCGAGC
Organism: Fraxinus greggii; assembly: GCA_903798315.1. Classification (NCBI taxonomy): domain Eukaryota; kingdom Viridiplantae; phylum Streptophyta; class Magnoliopsida; order Lamiales; family Oleaceae; genus Fraxinus; species Fraxinus greggii. Next base: position 5,698 of record CAIGRK010379104.1, on the reverse strand, counting down.
AAGCACCTCAAGCCTTACCCCAAGTAAGTACCTCAAGTATTAACCTACACAAGCACACCAAGTCTTGTCCTATGCAAGCACCTGAAGCTTTGCCCCGAACAAACATACCAAGTCTTACCCCGTGCGAGAACCTTAAATCTTGCGCCGCTCAAGCATCATTCTGAATACCTTTTACATTCAAGTAAAATTAGTCCTAGAAAATCATCAAGTAAAAGGACTCATTATATAACCTCGAAGGCTATAAAGCATAGTATGTAAAAAATTTTAGAATAAGGTCCCTTACTTTCAAATTTTAAATAAGTTCGGGGAATAAGGTAAGGGTCCGACCCATTCCTTTTAAATTTTAAACAAGGTCGGGGTCTACCTCATTCATTTTACTTTTGTAACAAAGTTGGGTCACCCTTCTTTTGAAATTTTTTAATAAAGTCGAAATTAAGCTCCTTCCTTTAAAACTTTTAACATGGTCGGGACATGCTATCTTAGATCTATGTGCTCGGGGGCCTATCAAATTGACATGAGCACGATTATCTCTAGGTATGAGCATGCCTAATCCTTGGTATGAGCAGGCCTACTCCTTGGCATGATCATGTCAAATCTTTGGCTTTAGCATGCCAACCTCTAAGCATTAGCATGCTTAATCCTTGGCATGAGTTTACGTATTTCTTGGCGTGGGCATGCCTATTTACTGACGTGGTTATAACTAATCCTTAGCTTTAACATGTCGATCCCTTGGCATGAGCTTGCCACTCTTTGGCATGGACATACTCTTTGACATGATCATGTCTAATTATTTGCTTAAGCGTGCCAACTTTTAGGCATGAGCATGCCTCGTCCTTGGAATGAGTTTGCCTACTCCTTGGCATGATCACGCCAGTATGCCAACTTCTAAGCATGAGCACGCGCTAATTCTTAGCATGAGTTCCATTATTTATTGCGTGAGCATACCTACCTCTAGGCATAAGTTTGCCTTTTTGTTGGCATGAGAATTCCTACTCCTTAGTATAATCATGCATAATCATTGCTTCAACTTAACAATCTCTTGATGTGGGCATACCTAATTTTTGGCATGAGTTTGCCTACTCCTTGGCATGTGCATGTCTACTCCTTGGCATGATCATGCCTAATCATTTGCATATGCATGCATACTTCTTTGCATGATCATGTCTAATCGTTTGCTTAAGTTTGCCTATTTAATGGCATGAGCATGCCTACTCCTCAGTATAATCATGCATAATCCTTTCTTCAACTTGCCAATCTCTTGACATGAACATACATAATTCTTGGCATGAGCTTGCCTACTTCTTGGCATGTGCATGCCTACTCCTTGACATGATCATGCCTAGTCATTGCTTAAGCATGCCAACTTCTAGTCATGAGCATGCCTAACTCTAGGCATGAGCATGTTTAATCCTTGACATGAGTTTGTTGATTTCTTGATATGAACATTCCTATTCTTTGGCATGGTCATGCCTAATCGTTGGTTTTCGCATACCAACCTCTAGGAATGAGCATGACCTTGCCTATTTCTTTGTATGAGCATGCCTACTCCTTGACATGATCATGCCAAATCCTTGGTTTTAGCATGCCACCTCTAGACATGAGCATGATTAATCCTTGACTTTAGCATGCCAACTTCTAGGCATGAGCACACCTAATTCTTGGCATGAGTTCCCCTTTTGGCATGAACATGACTACCTCTAGGCATGAATATGCATAATCCTTGGCATGAGTTTGCCTATTTCTTGGCATGAGCATGCCTACTACTTGACATGATCATGCCTAATCTTTGGTTTCAACATGCCAATCTCTTAGCATCAGGATGCCTAATTCTTGGCATGAGCTTGTCTACTCCTTGGTATGGGCATGCCTAATTCTTGGCATGGATTTACCTACTCCTTGGCGTGATCACGCCTAATCATTTGCTTAAACATGCCAATTTCTTAGTTTGAGTATGCCAATTTCTAAACATGAGCATGCCTACTACTTGTGTGAGCATGCCTATTTTTGAACCTTACATACTTGTACATCTCATTCCAGAAACTTGCATCCCGCAAGCCTCTGACATGGATGCAAGGGGGCCACTGATATAGCAAAAAAATGTCCAACCCAAGGATTGCACACCCGAGGTTGAATATTGTCAATTTCATGGGAAGTTTACTTGACTTGCTCGAGTATGTGTCCTCAACCTTTTTGGGGTAAACCAAATAGACCTCCTTGGCCTATGTCCTTGGGTACGAAAATCATCCCACGGTTCTAGGTCTCCTCGAGTATATATCTTGACCTTGCTTCCAACAAATCTAATCCATTAGAACTCTTCTATATGATAAGGATTATCCAACTCCGATAAGGTTGAGTCCTACATTATCTCTTTTATCCTATCATGATGGGACTCGATCAATAGTCTCCACCGAATATTTTCGTCGAAAAATCAGATCGACTTTTCCAAATTGTTTTAACTGTGCCGGATGCAGTCCTGCAAAGCCTTGAGAAAGAAGGCATGCATATCACGTCGTAACGTAGAACCGAATACATAGAATCCAAATGGTTTAGTATTTTCACCCCGAATCAAGTTGACACTCCTACCAAACGACACCGTTGAGGTGGAGAGTGAAGAGGCTGGAAAGGATGAGGTGGAGAAAGATGTTTTGGAAGGTGACTTTGGGGAACTGTATTTATTTTTGGGGAGAAAGCGTGGTCATAGCAAACAGATTTTGAGGAACCTAAATTGCCTTCAAATCCGATGAAAGTTTTCGACGAGAAGGAAAATCTAGATTTACCAACGTGATGATGTGGCAGCTACCGACAGTGAAGCCCAAGATTACCAACGTCCGGAACAGGGTGGTGGTCACCATATTAGCTAGAAAAACTTTCCCAAACCGTTTATGTCTACAATATTTAATTATCGTTGTATCTAAACCATTCAGTGATGTTTGTTTGCAGCATGGATGCAATTTGCTTATTCATCTTTCCAAGCTTCACCATATAATTAGTTAATTACACTTAATTATCAAAATGTTAAAGATTTTGAATTATACTTGAAAGTGATTATATTCAAACCAAGAATTTTGTTAGTCACCCCATATTATAAATACACAATAAAAACATATTCCTTGTAATTTATACCACATCCATTTCACAAATATAGCCCTAACTCATTTAAAAACCAGAAAGAAAGAAAAAGAGATACACCACTTGTAAATGCATTGACAACTATACCCTGCTAACACTATCATCTTCATCATCGATCTAGCCAGAATACTGCAGTTTGAGGTCCAACAAACCTACGACGTGAAATTCGCTGCCAAAATCACAAGAAGACAGTTCAAACTCCATTAATTTTCAATTGTATGTTTTTAGGCGCGGTTTGATTTCAATGGCCAGCATAATCAGGTTTTTCATTTCCGTATGAGTTTTTTACTCGTGGTGTACATAAAATATGCATTAGGATTTTAAATCGTGTGTTCATAAATATATGGGTGCAAATTTGGGGTTATTTATGTCATTTTATATGTGATCACTTCGGTAAATGAGAAAAATATTTAAAAATGTAGTACAATTAATAAAATTTGTGGTGAAAAGATATTATTGTAAAACTAACTCTCTAAATCTTGAAATTAATTCACTCCGAATCTTTCCAAATCGGTTGGAACATCTGGTCCCATAGAATAAAGCAAAATCAATCTCTAACCCCATTTCGATTTTTATGTCTACGTAGGACTTACTGTCAAATCATCTAAAAAAATAAAAATTACTGTCAAACTACTCACAAAATAAATAAAACTGAAGAGAATTCATTCTTTTGGACAAGTTGATGTAACTTCGTCCACTAACATCCACGCAATGAAAATAAGATTCCATCGAGAAGATTATTCAATACTTAAAATTAAAATTACTATATTTAATGACGGAGTCACATTCTCTCGTAACTAGGTGAAAAATAGTATGCCAAGCTGAATTCTAAGAGCGGAATTCTCGCCTCTCCTAAACAGGGTCCACACTGTCCGACCGTCGGAAAACATGACAATGACACTTTTCAAAGTGAAGTGTTACTTTTTTATTAAATAAATGTATGTCATTTTTATGAAAAAAGTGATGTTTGTCACTAAAAAAAAGACAGAACTTCAAAAAGTCAAACACTAAATAATGTAGCAAAAAATAAAAAAGTGACGTACAATGTCATTTTCTCTATAATAAAAACTTAATTCACATTTAACACAATACATAATAAATTAATAACTAAAAAAATTATTATAAGCAAATTGAAAGCTTAGTCAAAGAATTAATTGTATGTGACATTTTAATTAAAAAATGGCACAACATACTGTCATTTTTAAATGAAAATGTCACAAATTGTAAGTGTCAAATCCCTTTTAATTAGAAATTTGGAATTGTAACTTCAACAGGTGCGGTGTGATTCCAGAACCGCATGTATAAGAACAAACAGTTTGAAAGGGATTGCGATCAATCAACTCAAATCCTCTTATGAGTCCCTTTTGTCCAATTATGACTCCATTCTCAATGAGAATGAGAAGCGTAAAGCAGAAGTAAAATTACGTCTAGTTAACTTCTTTTAGTTTTTGCACTATTTTTCTAGATCTAGAATCTTCTTATTTTTCTAATTTCTGCCATATTCTACCATTTTCTAGCTTCCAAATCTTCTCATTTTTCTAATTTTTGCCCAAAAACACATCAAAGATGAACATGAGTCCTAATACCCGTCATAGAAACATCAAATGTGCAAGGAAATAGCTGAGGAATTGCACATAAATGCAGGCGGAACAAAGTGAACCACAATTGCAAAGTCGTCGTATTTATCGAGCTCTTCATAATAGACGTCCCACACACCATCTATTGCCGCAACAGTTCTCTGGAAACGGCTTCTCCAATGTCAAAGACTGAATATTTGACTTTGACTTTTTTAATTCCTTCTCTATGTTGTTGTCTTTGCTTTCAATGTCGGGCTCATGAATGTCCTTCTTATGGACTATCGTACTGCAGTTATAGTGAAATTGTGGATGACTTTTGGTGATTGAATCTAAATTGATATGTAGCCGTGGCGAAAAATGGAGAAGGGGTTTTTGTTAAGCGTATTAATTACGGTTATGGGAGGTTTAATTTGTTTTAGTGTATTAATCTAATTTATTTCCTTTTTAAAGTACTCAACCTAGTTAACCTTACACTAACACTCATCCTACTAAGAGAGGCTATGTCATAGACCTACAAATTGAGGTCGTCCCTTACTTGATACTAGCATTCTAAATTTCGACCTATTAGAAACTTGGTTAAACTCACAATTCAAACGCAAGACCACCTAAGGGCTTAGCAAAATTATAAATTATTCGTCAGCAGTGTAGCTCCTTTAATCATACTACGATTTTGACATATTTCTTAGTCTATCTATTAATGTGGAATTAACAAAGTCACTTAACACATGCTAAATATAACAAGTAGGTCTCTAACCTCCAATTTTCGATTCGTAAATTCTCAATCTTTCAATTTTGTAGCTAGTGGATTCTTGATTTACATTTTCTGTCTACTTAACATCAAGATGCTGATGAGTAAAATGAGTAAGCGCTTACTTTTGATACAAAATAAAGTGAAAGAAAAGGAAAAGATTAAAAATTATACATATATATATATATATATATATATATATAATTATTTTTATTTTTATTAAATCTTAATTAATTTTTTTTCC
>CAIGRK010379096.1:0-11317 GCA_903798315.1 Fraxinus greggii | reverse complement strand
TTTTAATGCAATTTTAATCTCTACCGAGCACGCCCGAACCTTACGAACAATCAATCTATCTCGATACTATGCCTCTGTTTAGTATACATTAAAATTTTTATTCTCATTCTTCTACTCATTTCAACTACACATTCTTAAATAAAATAATTTTTTTCCTCTCATTAATAATTTTTCCTTCTTTTTCAACCATAAATTCTCCATCAATCCACTATTCCAGAATACATTCTTCCAAAATAATGTGGCTCAAACACACCCTATATGTGAAACAACATAATTGGTTTTTGTTTCTTATTTCTCACTCTATCCAACTGCATCATTAAGTGATTTTTGAAGAATATATAAAATATAGAACACGTACAAGATATGTAAATTTCAAAGTGTTCTTGTTATTTCAAGACTTGTCATATTATAGAAACTATCTGTCAGAGAAATTCGTCACTAATTTCTTCAAGATAGTAACGTGCTGTATTCAAATGATGATTTCTATCTATATTATTGTTGAAAAGTCACATAACCCGTGACTCTCATGTAATTTACTCTTGTAAAAGATATACAAAATGAAAATTTTAATTTCTCAAATAATAAAAGGACCAAAAAACAAAAAATGCAAGTAGTGGTCAAAAAATAAAACAAAAAGATAAATAAAGTACAATAAAAGTGGCAACATGCCAACGGCCACAACAATGGGAGCCTAGCACTGAATACAACGTGATAACCAATCAACCACATCATTAATTGGTCGGTCAAACATTCCAAAAATCAAATATATTTTCTGGTCGCCACCGTGCACCGGTGGAGGTCCCTCTCTTCCGCCGTGCTTTACTGCCGGAGACCATCCGCCGTGCTATTTTATGTATATAACAGTTGAAGGTCTTGAGAGATAAAAGCACAATTTCATGTACCAATCATGCTATATATACATCTTCTTTTATATTGTACTGCACGACAAAACACAACTGAACAATTTAAAATCAAAAATAATTTCTTCGCCCACAATTTTCTTAAAACAAAGGCAATGTCAGAAAGAATGTAAATGAATGAATGTACGTTTAACGTTATTTTGTTCGACATACTTGTAATTTTTTGAAAAGTTATACTGAATAATTCAATTTGTCAAGCCAAATCTTTGGAGCCATTTGTGCCACATCAAACATGGATTGAGCTGCCTCGAGTTTGGATTACGTTGGAATCGACTTCCTTATACCTTTTTTCTCGTAATATAAGAATTTAAGCACTTGTCTGTTCCTCATTATTTTCAAAATACATTTTTCTCTATCTTATTTTAAAGAACACATTTTACAATAAAATAATATTACACGTAAACTCAAAATTTTTTCTTATTTTTCAATGACATATTTTCCATCAAAATATTATTCCAAAATATATTTTTAACAAAAAAAATTGAAAAAATGAAACTCAAACAAACTCTTGATATCACAATACAAATTTCTTTTATTTCATTATTAAATTATCATCACAACTTCACCAATTATCGAATCCTTAATTCACCAGAACAGCTCAATTTACACGTATATTCTCAAGCATTTTCATGAGACGCGTATGACTATGGAATATTCTTTTCTTGAACGATTCAAACAATCAAGAATGAAAATGAACTCCTTAATCAAAAGGGATAATTGCAATCACTGCCCTCAACCTTTTAATTTCTTGCAAATTTTACTCTAACCTTTCATTTGTTGCATCCATAATCCCAAACCTTTCGAGTATGTGTGATTGGAAGAAAAATGAGTGGTCTCAATAGAGTTTCTCTTCAAGGAAGCTTTGGTTCATGTTCTGCACAAATCCTTTTTGTACCGCCTTCCGATCTAACAGACGGGTGAAAATATATAATGTGCAAATTTTAGAATCCGATTCCATTTGATATTTTGGGTTTCTTTTCTGGGTTTTGAAAATTGGGGTTTCTTTTTTTCAAAAAAAAGAAAAAAACACTAAATTGACGATTGATGTCCGTGCATCTATGTATATTTTATATCTAGATATAAATTTTAAGGTTTAGATTTGTTGTAAAGGTTTATAACGACGTTGAATTTTGAGATGGAGGGTAGGAGAATTACAGCGAGTCCACAATCATGTTTGTGGGGCTGGTAGCGAAGTTGGAGGAATAGGGAAGAAGATGGCAGTGCCATTTTTGTTTGGGACAGGTGGTAACGGTGGTGGCGGATTTGGTCGTGGGGGTGGGGTGAAGACGATGAAGCATTTCTTTTTCTTCCCATTTTTGTTTCTAATTTATTTTATGTTAAATTGGAATAGACAATTTTATCCTCCACTTATGAAGAATATGTGGTTGAAAATGAGTAAAATAATGAAAATGAAAATTAATATATACCAAACGGATGCTTAAGTCTGACTAGTCTAAACCAAAGTCAACAAAGGTTGTATTTTAAATTTTTTTTTTTGGTTCAACTGATAACGATTTTAATGGATTTCATCTATTTGTCTCTTAGTCGCATGTACTTAAAAGGTTTGGGGGACCACAAATGCAACAAATAAAAAATTGATTTGATAATATTGCATCCTATTTGACGTTAATTTAACACCTAATGGCTCACTTGGGAGTTTCGACATACCGGTTATGAAAGTTTTTTAAAGTACCAATTTTGAGCGTTTATGAATGGACCATTTATGAATGATTTTAGTAGCGATTTTTAAAACAGTCCAACTCATACTTGAGAGTTTATTATTCACGGGTTCTGAAAATATTTTTAAAAAGTAAAATTACGTATATGCCCTTAGTGAAATTTTAAGTTTATGATTTCTTTATATGATTTTTTTTTTTTACTTATAAGTGATATTTTATTTATATGCAATTTTTTTTTACCTATGAGTTAATTTTTAACTTAAAAAGTTAAATTAAATTAAATATTCACTTAAAAATTTTATGTTAATATTTCTTAGTTATATATAAACTTTATAATTATGAGGCAATTTTGTACTTTTAAATCATTTTTACATATAAGCGAATTTTTTTATTTATAATTAACTTTTTATATTTTATAAGTGAGATTTTTACACAAAAATAATTTTTATCTTTTATACGTAATATTTTAATTATAAGTAATGTTGACTTCTAACATAATTTTTTTTGCTTATAAATAATTTTTTTAGTTAGTATATTTTTATTTATAAGTTAGTATTAAANTTTTAACTTAAAAAGTTAAATTAAATTAAATATTCACTTAAAAATTTTATGTTAATATTTCTTAGTTATATATAAACTTTATAATTATGAGGCAATTTTGTACTTTTAAATCATTTTTACATATAAGCGAATTTTTTTATTTATAATTAACTTTTTATATTTTATAAGTGAGATTTTTACACAAAAATAATTTTTATCTTTTATACGTAATATTTTAATTATAAGTAATGTTGACTTCTAACATAATTTTTTTTGCTTATAAATAATTTTTTTAGTTAGTATATTTTTATTTATAAGTTAGTATTAAATAAAATGTGTTTATTGGAAATAATTAGTTTACAAATGGTAAAAGTAGAAGAGAATTTAAGAAATGACAAAAAATTACTGATTTGGTGGGTTGAGAGAACCGATTAAAATTACACTACACCTTTTTTGAACTATTTTTAAACCATTCAAAATTGGTGTCCGAAAAATCTAGCAAGAACCGATTCTTCCAATACCTCATAAATGGTGCCATCCAAAATCGGAGAAATTAAAACTCCCAAGCAGGCCCTAAAAGCAACAAGGTTCAGAAAAATGATGTGATTTTATCTTTTCGACATATGAAACATCGATGAATATGACATTATCAATCTATGGTCCGAGTAGGACGTTCATAATTCGGGATGGAATTCATTTTTCGGACTAATGGGATTCGTGATTTAAAGTTTAGGGACTATTAAAATTCATTTTAAAGTTTGGGGATGTTTTTCGCACACAATGGACAATTTAATTTTTTTAGCCTTTGCCCCCTCGCCAACCACGACCACCCACCCACTCTCAAAAATAAATAAATAAATAAATAATAAACAATTTCCAGCGGAATCCTCTTCTTTTTCCTCCTCCTTGATTCATTTCCATGTTCAAGCTAACTTCTCTCCACAATTCTCTATCCAGTATATACGTACTCACAAAAATATGGTTACTATACGTATCCACTACGATCTATTAACTCAAAATTCTTTTTTTTTTTCAAAAATATAATTTTGTTTAAGAATCAAGACGCGATTTTGCAAAGAAAATGATAGGTAATTCGTGAATAATTTTGAAGAAATCGTAGCGCTATGCTTATGATTTTCTTAGGCTATGCATCCGTTCTGTTGCATTTTATCAATGACAATTAACAGCAACGAGATGCCTCCGGAGCCGTCGCCGGTACTTTCAGCCGATGCGCAAATTAAGAATCGGAATTCGGTGATGTCGAGGACGTCGTCCACGCGTGAGGATTATCAAATTATAAGGGTTTTGAATACTAATTGTAGTAATAATCATGGTCAAAATCACCATAGCCGGGAGCAGCAGCAAGTGAAGATCAATGATATAGTGGGCGATGGAATTTCGGGAATTTTAAGCAAATGGGTCAATTATGGTAAAGGGTGGAGGTCTAGATGGTTTGTGCTGCAGGATGGGGTGTTGAGTTACTACAAGATCCATGGGCCTGATAAGATTTTGGTTAGTCTGGAGATTGAAAAGGGATCAAGAGTGATTGGAGAAGAGTCGATCAAACGGATGACGAGGCAGAATCACCACAATCATCATCATAAGAATGGTATCAATGGTTCGTTTTCTAAAATCCGGAAGCCCGTTGGTGAAGTTCACTTGAAGGTTAATTTTCCTAATTGAATCGTAATGAAATTTCCTATATGTTTCTACGTTTTTGTGTTTGGTTGATGCTGCAATTGGTATTGGAACTGATTTGTTTGATCTCTTGAATTGGAATTATCGGGGTTCATTTAACCAATTCTTTGCGTGTTGCACATTTATTAAAAAAAAAATTCATTTTGGGCCTTTTTGGTTCGATTACTTTTTCCTTCTTTAATATGAATTCTCTTAATTTATCAGAATCTGTTGCTGTTATAACTGTTTAAGCTTTGTTAATTATTTCTGTTTTCTTTGAAGAAGAGAATTTGTGTGCCTCAAACTAAATCTGGTTGGAAACTATTCTAAATTTTGTCATGGTTCGCCAAATATTTCTTGGGGGGTTTTTCTTTTCATTTATTAATAAATGACAATCTAATTTTCCTGTTCTTTTGAGAGGCATGATCAATCGTGTTAATCTGTGCCGATACACATGAGTATGAATATGATTTATGTTAGTCCAATTAAATGATGAGAATGTGAATACATTGTTTGGCTTTTACAATGTGAGTAATTTTCTACAGGTCTCGTCTATCCGAGAGAGCCGTTCAGATGATAAGAGATTTTCCATTTTCACTGGAACAAAGAAGCTGCATCTGAGGGCAGAGAGCAGAGAAGATCGAATAGCATGGATGGAAGCATTACAGGCCGTGAAGGAGATGTTTCCAAGAATTTCCAATAGTGAGTTAATGGCTCCTCTGGAAAATGTTGCTGTCTCAACTGAAAAGCTGAGACAGCAATTGTTGGAAGAAGGTGCAAGTGAATCTGCCATTCAAGACTGTGAGCAGATTATGAGAAATGAGTTTGCATCTGTGCAGAACCAATTGATGCTGTTGAAGCAGAAGCATTGGATGCTTACGGACACTTTGCGACAGTTAGAGGTACCTGTTAAAACTGGTAGAAAAAACTTTACAAGTCATTCAAAATTCTTCTTCGGTTTCTTCTTCAAAGAATTGTGCGTCTGAAATGCTTTACCTATATAAGCTTCGTAACTTTACAGCTTCTTCTTTCTTCTCTTGAACTGGTTCTTGAAGCTTTTGAAATTTGGTAGATGCAGCAACGAACAAAACAAAGTGATAACCTTATTTATATAGCCGATTAAGGCTTAGTTTGTTATAATAACCTATTTTAATCCGAACATTGGTAGAGGAAAATGACTGCTTCCTTTTCACTAAAATGGAGCGGCAGTTATATTGTTAGTTACTTTTCTTCTTCATTGTTATTGTTGATGGTGCTGGTTGTTGGGGTCTCCCGCTTTTTCTTTCCGGTTGGGAGGAGGGGGAGGGGCGGTTCATACTTGTTTAGCGTCTTTACCTATTCCATTTCTTTCCTGATCTGATTGTGCAGCTATACTTTTTTGGTATTTATATTATGGCTTTATTAGGAATTTGTTGTATAGGTTCATGTTCCGTAAGATCATCAGTATTGAGTTTCTCTTGCATGGCATGCATAGCCTTCTATATTCCCGAGTCATTAGGAGTAAGATGACTACCAGTTGAGCTATTTATATTTGATAGAAGAATATACAAAGTAATTTCTTGAGATTTAAATAAAGTTTAGTAATAATTCTTTCTGAAAGTCACTTGGACAGCATTTAACTGCATATTCTGCCATGTAGGAACATTACACTTTTTCTTGTGTGATTTTTACTATACTGTATATGGTTTCTTGGTCTTGATTTTTCATCTCATTGAAACTGTCATGGTTTTCAAACTGTTATAGAACATTACTTTATTTAAGTAGTCATTCATTTACTGATTCACCTCTATCTGTATGGTGGTTGTAAAATCCAAAGTATACCTCATATCCCCCACAAATTTTCTTTGTACACGTGTATTCCATGTTAATTTTTAGGGAAAATTGCAGCCGCGGCCCCAAACCTTTTTGTTTTTTGCAGACTTTACCTCAACCTTCACTTTGTGCCACCACAGGTCCCAAACCGTTGAGAAATTAGCAGATGCGGTCCAAAATGATGGAAAAACGTTAGTTCCACTGTCAGTTGACCTCAGAAATGGAAAAAAAAAGCAAATTTTGACCAAACGGTGGCATTTTCGTCTACCCCCTTTTCACTGTACTAATACTGTTCATTTCCCTCCTTTTAATGGGAGAAGAGAAGGAAGACATTCATCTCACCGGGAATCGAAATTACTAACTTGCCCCTTCACCCTTGAATTCGAGACATTCACGAATTCGAATGCCGACCCGGTTTCATCCTCTCCGGCTCCCACGTCATCCGAACGTACTGGAATCATCATGGTTTCGCTACCTCACACCAACAGCTCTATTGACCAAAGTACAAGTCACGATGATGAATTGGAATTTTGTACTCCTCCTGCGCAGTGTTTTACCTCGTCCAAAGACCAAATCGATGATTGTGCATTGGGAGAGCCTACAGTTGTCGATCTTGGTAGTATGGGAGGCGACACAGGGGTGAATGACTTTGGTGAGGGGGATTCAAGAAGTGAAGTCGTTGAATTGAAGAAAATACGGGTTCCAGGTAGGGGATTGAGTGAAAATTCTATGCAGTAAAAAGCTAAGGTTTTTGAGGACTCGAATTCGGAATTTGATGGTGAAAATGAGTTTGTTGAGGTAAAATCTGCAAAAACCGAAAAAGTTTGGGATCATGGCTGCAGTTTTTCCTAATTTTTATATCAACATAGAAGAAGAGGGTCTTCTTCTCATTTGTTCTCTTTATTCATGTTCTCCTTTACTTGTTTGACTAAGATATTTTTGGTATGTGATATTGTATAGACAGAAAAGGTAGATTTGGAGAACACTGTTGTTGATGAGAGCCAAAGACAGTTAAATGAAATTGGAGCATCTAGTAGCTCAAGGCAAGACAAATATAGCGGTATGTTTCGTGACCTCTTTTTATGTTTGTCCTTCATGATTGTCACTGATTGAGCCGAACATATTTTACATATGCTTAGCCTTCATGATTGGGTAGTAACGTAACTAGTTAAGTTCTTGCATTCTATTCCTCTTTACTTGCTCTTTAAGTACAATATATGAGTGATAAGGTCAAAGTATGGCTGCTAGTATGATCAATCTTTCTTTCTTTCTTTTTGTTCTTCACATCATAATTTTTTGATTTGTTTGAATGGGTTGATACTAATATTATCAGAAGCCTACACAGTTTTGGCTTCTTTTATATGCATTTATTTTAAAGAACTGCAGTGATTTTATTATTCTTCTGGATGCTTTTACTAGAAAGCGCGAGTGAATCTGAAGATGAAAATGAAAGAGTTGATGCGGCAGAGGATGATACTGATGAAGAAGACAATACATTCTTTGACACCAAGGACTTCCTTTCGTCGAGCTCTTTCAAAAGCAATGGGTCTGGCTTTAGGACATCATCATTTTCATCTGATGACAACGAACTATATGCTTTTGAAGCTGATGATTCTGTTGATCCTGCCATTAGAGCTGCTGGAACTAACTTTCCTTATGTTAAGCATCGGAAGAAACTCCCAGACCCCGTTGAGAAAGAGAAAGGTGTGAGTTTATGGTCGATGATTAAAGATAATATCGGGAAGGACCTGACAAAAGTTTGTCTTCCTGTGTACTTCAATGAACCGCTCTCTTCCCTGCAAAAGTGTGTTGAAGATTTGGAATATTCATATCTTCTTGATCGGGCGCATGAATGGGGAAAGAGGGTAAGTTTACACCGAGGCATAAGTCGTTTATTACTTCTTTGGATAGTGGTTGCAGGGATTGATGCGCATGGTCATATGCCAATGCCATTTAAAATTTTAATTAATTGGTATAGTTTTCCAGAAGGGCAATTATATTTACACTACAATTTTTATTAGTAACACCATATTTTAATTTCACATAAGTTTATCAATTTGCTCATTATAAAACTTTTGTCCATACTTCTTTGTCATTGAATTTTTATGTTCAACGTTCTATTAATTAGCAAATTTGGTCTTTTTTGATAGTTTCATTTAAAATATTTTTTCTTGGTGCTTTAAAATGAGGGAAAGTATTTTGTCACAATTTTTATTTATTATTTTTAAAAAATATGATTGAAAATTAGTTATTTTATGTTTCCGAAGAGACTTGTATGACAGAATCAATTATTAGATATGATATGTGCTAATTAATAAAATGTTGAAAATAAAAATGCGTAAAAAATAAAGTTAAGGACATAAGTATTACAATAAGCAAAGATTGAGGATCTTAGATGAAATTAAAATATGGCGTAACAAACAAAAAAATGCAGTTTGATTATAAATCCCTTCCCAGAATATATCTAAATGATTGCCTTTTTACTTGATCTTTAGAGGTTTTTTTTTTCTTTTTTTTTTCTTGGGCATTTTAGTGTGGCACCCACCTTCTCAAAAAAGTAAATAAAAAAAATGAAAAAACTGGAAAATATTAAAATGGACCATAAGTCGAGGAAGAAGAAAAAAATGTGGGGGGAAAATTTGAAAGGCCTGTGCTCTTTAATCACGGTATGTAAACCTCTCTAAGATGATTGATTGGTTAAGAACTTAAATCTCATGTTTGTGACAACTGTGAATGTAATTTAGAGAAGTCCAAATTCATTGACTTGGGAGTTGGAAATTTGTGAAGAGCAATGCAGTGTCTAAATTTCTCAATTATCAGACATTTGAAAGTAGAAAAGCAAGTATATCTTATCAATCTATTTCCTTCCCTTTAAGTTCATTACCAGAGTTTTTTTTTGTTTTTTTTGTTTTAACAGGATATTAGTATTTTCCTAGGAATTTGAATACTGAGTAACTTTTCTGCAATTGTTGTGTTATTGTTGTTCACTCGAATTATGTCATCCATATGAAGCACCACTTAATTATTTATCATGGACCGAATGTCTCTTATGTGGCAAAAGCAAGTCTGAGCTTAATTTCCACGGAATGTTTTTTGGAAGTTCTGCTTTTTTTATTTCCAATGTGAATTCACTATATGCTCCCTTTTAGCATCTAATCTGTGATTTTAAATTTTTGATAGGGTAACAGCCTTATGAGGATTCTAAATGTAGCTGCATTTGCAGTATCTGGATATGCTTCTACTGAAGGAAGGAATTGCAAACCATTTAATCCACTGTTAGGGGAGACTTATGAGGCTGATTATCCAGATAAAGGCATCCGATTCTTCTCGGAGAAAGTATTAGTTTATTCCTGAAGCAATGCTGTGTTTGCTTCATCCATAATTTTGCTCATCTTCTATAATATGCATTAGTCTTTCAATAGGATTAAATTTTTTATGGTATAAATAAATGTCTTGTTATATCATGTTCAAGATCCTGTAGACCAGTCCGAGTATGTGGTTTTCTAACCTAGTTACTTTGATCAAAGCTCACCTTATGCTAACTGTAATCAACTTTGTTGCTATACACTCCCTTTAAATTCTTGAAGAAAGAATATAAGAGAGAGAAGCAAAAAACGAAAATAAAGAGTGACTTTCTTTATTTTTAATACCTCAAGAAATGCAGTTTCTCTTTTTGATACTATGCTGTTTGATCGATTCACAAAAGTCATCTGTATTTAAAATCTAGATGAGTACATCACATGGTTACATTTTAAAGATAAAGATCAAAGTCTTCGATATCATGTTCAATATTATAGTCCAACAGTGCAACAGTGCCTGGTAGTTTTACAAGTTACGCTGAGAAAAACCTAGACTTTGGATTTAATGTTCTTATGTTATTTGCCGAATAATTCATTTGAGTTTCTAGAGGAACAATGAAAAAATTGACTTTCCTTCACTTGACATGGCTGAGAAATGTTTTCAATCATAATTATGTTTAATGGATATTTTTGTCTGCTTTCTGCTCAGTTTAGACAAGTCTTCTGCAAGTCTAGCTATAAATTACCTGGAATATAGTATTTTGGTGCGCATGTCAAGAAATTGCTGATTTTGTTGTTTGACTTGTGGTTAATAGTGCTCCTAATAACTGATGATGATGGAGATTTCTTTACAGGGAAAATCCTTCCTGGTTTATGCACACACCGTGATCAAACATAACTAATGCTGGTTTCTTTTGGATCAGGTGTCTCATCACCCAATGATAGTAGCATGTCATTGCGAGGGTACTGGCTGGAAGTTTTATGGTGATAGCAATCTGAAAAGCAAATTTTGGGGTCGCTCTATCCAGCTCGATCCAGTTGGTGTTTTAACGCTAGAGTTTGAGGATGGAGAAGTTTTCCGATGGAGCAAGGTATCAGCTCGATAACTCATAGAGTTGTTCTTTTGTGTGTTCGATTTCATGCCTGATAGACCTGTCTGTGGTAGGTAACAACATCGATTTACAATCTTATTCTGGGGAAACTATATTGCGATCACTATGGTACAATGCGGATAGAAGGAAACTGCAATTACTCGTGTAAACTGAAATTCAAGGAGCAGTCTATCATAGACAGAAATCCTCATCAGGTTTTCCCCCTTTATATGTGATTTGCTTCTAAACCTGTAATATATAGACGAATAATTCTGGTATTTTGTTTTTTTTTTTTTTTT
>CAIGRK010379050.1:0-14637 GCA_903798315.1 Fraxinus greggii | reverse complement strand
TCATGAAGCAAATCTCTGGATGTGACTCTACAGGTGTGAGCTATCTATATATCTTGAGATTTTGCATTTTCTTCACATATTTGTTCTCACCTATGTTTAGCCTTTTCTGCAGATGTGGGATGCATGCCGACGAACCCTGGTGTGTCAGAGAAATCGTTGGTATGTAATGTTATAAAGCTTAACATTGACCAAATATATGACTTTTGCTGAAACAGGTTTTATATGTAAATTTGTCCCTCTCTAATAGCCTAAAATTTTAGACGAGATAGTTCAGTTCAACATCTTATCTTAACGCGCAAATGTTCAAGTTCAAGTTCAAGTCTCATCGCACCAAATTATGAACATTTTGCATGTGCAAGGCTTTGATGGAAAAAAATGAATTTAGCTTGCACCTAGAAATAAAGACAAAAATTAAATGAATAACTTCAGCCCCTTTTAATAACTTGAGCTTTTAGATGAGGTGGTTCAAGAAATATTTTCTAGTTTTTGTTTACCGTTGTGGTGTCAATGTTTACCTTCAGATCTTTAGCTTGTGATTACACAAGTTATCCTGCTGTGTAGACTTGCCAGTGATTCCCTTCAACTTAAATAATATCTATTTCAAGTACTCTTCAATCATTTTGTGCCTTTCTATATGTTTCTTTTGTTTGTTTCTTTTTTTCTAAGTTATCTGTTTTGTTTGCTGGGTAATGCTGTCTGTTAACATTTTATGTAGTTGGAATTACTCTTACACGACTCACTTCAGAATAGTTCTGTCAACATTTGATGTCCAATTCTTCACCTTCAAAAGTTAAATTTTGCATTATTGGAGTTGTTCCTTTTTCCTTAGATTTTTCTGTTGATCTTCTGAATCCTAAATATCCTTAGGCTCCATTGGAATATTACCTTTTACACGTTGATTTACCCAATTTATTTTTTTCTTGGTTTTCTAGCTGGAGGTAGCTCATGATCGGGAAAAGGAATTGCTTCGAGAGATAACTGATTTACATTGGAGGTACTTGTGGCTCTAATTTGCATCCATATACAACAACCAGGCTTATTGAATTGAAATAGTTTTTAATTAGCTTTTTTCTTTGATGTAGGTTTATATGTGCCCAAGATGAGCTCCAAAAATATAAAACAGAGAACGGTCATATCAACTCTTGAGCTACGCTGGCTAGACAGTAATCTACAGAAAACGCCTATGGCACATAGCTATGGCGGGGACAAAATCCTCAAAAACTAGCAATACATAATTTTAGAGGAACTGAAGTTAACATTTATACTAAATTGAACATTAGAAGTTAACTTTCACATGTACAGTTCATTTCATTTTTCTAAGTTTCATTATATATTTTTATTGCTCCATCAACATACGCGAACACCAACCGTTGTGATAAAGTAAAACATCACCTTATTACAATCTATCACTTTAATATAGTTTGTTTCTGAATTGGAGTGTTGTTATGAGTCTAGTTTGTTGCTTTATATTGTTAATGTGGAAAATTTAGTCTTATTTTCGCAATATCTTAGTTTCCTATTTTCATTTACTAAAACTACTTTTTGAGTATTTCTCAAACTTCAATTTCTGTAGCATCTGTCCTGATTTCAGTTCCCAGCTCGTCCACCCCCTCTGTCTCGAAATTGAAGTTAAACAGTTCAGATTTTTTTTTTTTTTCTTAACAAAAGATCAAAGAAGTACTCTTAATAAATACTGCTACATGATATAGTTTGCAAGGTTATTTCAAATACCTATATTTGATGGATATGTTTATCGACTGATTTGAACTTTTGAGTATCTGATTATTGTACCAAATAATACATTTTCTCTATCGATTAAAGGGATCAAAGGGCAGAACCTTCGGTGGCCCCTCTAGTCAAGAATCGGACCTTATTCAAATGGTGAAACTTTGAAATACATATCCTCTTGCTTGATACATGTTATAGATGTTTAAATTGGTTCTTTTTTCTCTTCTTGAGTGGTTAAGAATTTATCAGATCCTCAATAACTTTCCAATTTTGTTCTTGCAAACAAACCATTTAATTAGTTAATATGCTCAACTTTCCACCACATTTCTTGTGTTTTAACCAGACAACATTCCTCTAAATAGGGGGATCTAGGCTTTTTCCTAAAAACCATCAACATTCACTTTCACTTTCACTTTCAGCATCGGACATCAGAACTTCTTATAAGTGAAAAATTGTGAAAATGAATGCTAAAATTACTCTTTTGTTTTCTTTAGTTTTCTTCTGCAAAGCCAATGCCACTACCATTACCAAGCTCTTGAACCAGTATCCAGACTTCAGCACTTTCAACGATTACATAACGAAAACCGGACTAGCCATTGATATTAACTCGTTCCAAACAATCAGGGTCCTAGTCGTAGATAACAGCAACATTTCCCCGTTATCTGGAAAATCCAATGCTGCCATCAAGAAGATCTTGAGTGTTCATGTGATTCTTGATTATTATGACGTGAAGAAACTTTAAAACTTACCAAATAAAACGGCAATTCTTACGACACTACCAATCCAGGCCATTTATCAACAAGGATTTCTCAATGTGACAGATGGGAATACTGGAAGCGTTGCCATTGATTCCGCAGAAAAAGGTGCATCTTTAGGGGCTAATTTGGTTAAGTCCATTGCTTCACAGCCATATAATGTATCGGTATTACAAATTAGTACTGTTATTATCCCATTGGGAATTGACAGTACAACCTCAAAGAATTCGACTTCTCCAAGGCTGCTTCTAGCCCGAAAAACTCCTTAAGTCCTAAAAAATCGCCCCCAAGCGATTCTCCATCGCCCTCCAAACCCCCTGGTTCGCCTCCTCAGCCTTCCAATGCACCGGTTGCAGATTCACCCGCACGTGATTCCCCTGGGAAAGGCACGACTCTTCAGCTTAGGCTGTTTGTCGTGTTTATAATAGTATCTTCAACTCTGTGGCTCGCATCTAGTATTTGAACTTGCACTAGTGTTGAGTTATTCCAAGGTTTTGCTTTTCGTTAGTTCTTAATATTAATAAAGAGAAAAGTTGCAATGCAGTTTTCTCTTATTAATGAAATTTCCTACTTTCAAATTCTCTCAATTTCTTTCCATTTAATTTTTGGCCTTTTTGGTTAAGATCTATAGCTTTTATATAATCTGACTCTGAAGGGCTAATCATTGTTCCATCAATGTATTACTCCCGTCCCTTTTGCATTTCTACAGCTCTCAGCTAATACTGGACATATTTAGTACATAAAACTCGACATTATATAACTTACGATAGCATTTCACGACATTGTACGGACAGAATGATAAAGAAAAAAATCAACAGAAAACGAAAAACAAATATAGGATCATAAAAGGAGTTATATATATAACAATAGAAAAGAAAACTCAAGAACTGAGCTCAAGAAACCTTTGTGCTGTAGGATGAGTAGCCTCGGAAAGTTGCCCGGGCTTCAATATTTCAACAATCTCACCATCCACAAGAAGGCAGACTACATCAGCAATCCTCTGGATTTGTTTGATGCTGTGAGAGACGAACACGATAGTCATTCCTCGATCTGTCTTCAGCTTTACAAGTACATCTTCAATGTTCTGAGTCGATATTGGATCTAACGCGCTCGTGGGCTCATCAAGTAGCAAAACCTTCATATATAAGGGAACTTGAAATCAAATGGCTACAAAATTTTAGTAAGTCGTTTCAAAATTTACTCGATAGGTCACCTCAGGCTCATTAGCTAAGGTCCTAGCAAGTGCAACTCTTTGAGCTTGACCAACAGATAACTCTCCCCCAGATTTGTTGAAGAAAGAAGAATCAAGATCAGCAAGAGCAAGTAACTTGTAGACATCGTTGTCACTTAGTTTCTTTCCTTGTAATTGTGGTCCATATCGGATGTTATCTGCAACTGTGCCTGCATAATTTCGTGGAAACCAATATAATTAAGCTCCACTCAAATCAACAGCTCTCAACAAATTAAACTGTAAAATGGATATATTATTCATTTAAAACAAATATGTACCTTCAAAGATAGCCGGAAGCTGAAATAACATCCCGACTTTCCGGCGAACACCGAGTACATCAAGATCACATATATCTACACCATCCAAGAACACGGAAGCAGAAGGAGGCTCCCATAATCTGTTAAGTGCCCTCAAAAACGTTGACTTTCCACTTCCACTTGGTCCTATGATCCCCATAATCACACCTTTGGGGACATCCACGTTGACTTTGTTCAATATTGCAACACCCTTGTCTGTAACTTTTGTTAGATCCCTCACCTCAATTTTAGTTTCCGGCCAGGTTCCGTTCCCGGTTGTATCTCCGGCCTCGTCCACGACTAACAGATGCACTCTTGCACCATCTACACTATCAAGAATTCAAGATTCAAGAGTACAAATGATACATCAGAATAATTCTCAAAAGACTTTACACACAAACACATGGAAAAAAAAGATAAATTCGAAGGCGAAAAAATTCATATTGTAATTGTTGGGATTTATCTAACCTTGAAAACTTTCCATAGCATGAAATCAAATCCAAGCACCTCAGAGAAACTTCTCTATCTTGTGAGCGGTAGAATGAATAAATTCCTGAGTTGATGGACTGAATACTTGTACGCACACAATTTTTATAAATAGCTTTGTCACCGTACAATTTTACGGGTCCAACTGGACAGGCTCTACTGAATAGACCTACACCAAAAAAAGCCACTTAGACTGCGTGATTCCACGCACCAATCAATAAAATTACTTTAAATTTCAAATACATATTCTTCAATAAATACTATTCATTACAACATTTTTCTCTCAATAATGGGAGACAAATAAGCACTAAGTCCCGCCTCACAAATGTTCTTTCAAAATTTATTTTCAATCACACATTATTTAATAAAATAATATTTTACGTCATATCAATAATTTTTATTTGCTTTTGAACAACATATTTTTCGTTACATCACTATTTAAAATACATTTTTTTCTCGATAATATCCATGAACGAACCCTAAATGACAATTGTTCTGAACTTGCATTACATGGACTAAAAAACTATTTTATGCATTTTGTAATTCTTTAAAATCTGGCTTTTTAGGGTTTATGTTATTTCATAACTTTTTTTAGCGGGTTTGTAAAAACGTGCACCGGAAAAGACACAGAAATGCTTTTGAATAAGCACCAGAATCACTTATCTTTATCTGCACCAGATTCCGTAGAGAATTTTTTTTTTTACAAAAATAAAAACTAAATAAATACGCTAATCGACTTAGTATATAATTAACTCAACATTGTGACTGAAGCAAAGTAATATTTATGAGACTTAGCTAATTATAAGAGAGATTAAATCTCCAATGTATCTTTTTCAGCCAGTTTGATTTAGCTAAAAATTATATTTTTAGTGGATTTTGATAAAAGTTGTAAATTTTATAAAATTTGTAATTGAAAATGAATTTGACGAAAATAAATTTTAGAAGATGAGGATTAAATATGACGCGATATATATTAAAAAATAATCTAAAATGATAAATTGCTTAAAGAAAAGTTCAACGTTTTGTAGAATGCTGTCATTATCGTATAAAAAATTTGAAAAATACTATAGAATGCATACATATATAAGTATATTCGGATGTCTCAAATGCTACGACTTTTCATAAAATTTGTTACTTTTGAATGAAAATGTAAGAATTGTACGATGAAAATATGGGAAAGATAAAGTAACATAATAAAAGAATAAAAAACAATTTTTTCAGATTAATAAGCGTGAAAAAAGGAAAATGTGATTGTCCAAAACATCTTTTTGCGATTTGGAAAAAATATAAAACATTAAAATTGAACTTTGTATTCATAAAATTTGTTCTTCCCTCCTAAAATATTTTTCAGAATCATTTTTTTTTTTTGGTTTCTAAATGTGAAATATGGCAAAAATATGAAATAATTCCAGTAAAGAATCAATACCCAGGCACAATTAAGTTACATAATCAGCACGCGTCAACAATATCTGCTTAAGTAAATTATTATTGTCCAATAACATAGAGAGTGAGTTTCATGAATATAGAGACGCGTTAATAAATTTGACCTTCCATAAACAGAAATAGATAATGCCAAACTATTTTTTATCCTGCCAGATCAATGTACAACTTCTAAGACATACTGTACAACATTGGGTTGATGTACGTTATACTATAGAAGTTGTACTTTATAATTAAAGAAAATAAACCATACAAAAACATTGCTCTTTTTAATCTGACACAAAAAGGAAAGAACGGAGTATCGAAGAGAGAGAGAGAGAGAGCGCGATCAGACAGAACAAAGGAAAGGGGTCTTCTTTTGTGATTCAGGAAAAAAAAATTGAAACAAAAAAGAGAGAAAATCAAAATGCGAAGCAAATTTTGAAGAGAAGAGCAATGGAAGAAGAATTGCCACGACAAGTGAAATGAAAAACATAATTGACAGCCCAGAATTTGCTGTGATTGTTTTTATTTGAATCTGAATTGGAGGAGCTTCAGCGAGGTTAGCCCATCAATTATTTTCTATCCGTGAAGTCATATTTATCTTGAAGTTTGAATCTTGGTGTATTTATTTTTGTTCGTTTGAATTCTGAGCCTCAAATTATGAACGTTTAAGTTGGAAATTCAAGCTTAAATCTTTAATTGGAAGGTTGGCATTTGGTGTGTTTTGAGAATTTTAAGGAAACAAATAAATTTCTGAGGTTTACTTGGAGTTGCGGGGAGGTATCTTTATTAGGTTCTTCAGGTAACAATTAGATAAGCGAAATAAAGGGTTTGTTGGTATTTTAGTTGTGATTATTTTGGTCAATTGTTTAAGAGTTTGAAAGTTTTGTAAAAAATGGATTTTTGGAGGGAGAGTTAGTTCAATGGAAAATTTGAGATCTCTGGGTGCGGACTCAAACCACCAAGAAGTATAGAGGTATAACATTGAGGTTCTGGATATGGGTTTTGGTTTTGCATCTTTTGGGTTATTATTAGAGGGATTAAATGTTGTATGGAAGATGGGTTTTTGGAGATGGAGTAGAAAAACCCTAATTTAGTTCAAAGTTCTGTATTATTGTTGTATTGAAGTGTTTGTATGGATTTTCTGCGTTGAAGAGAGGGGGAGAGATGCAACCACCACATCAGCATTCGCGGATCAATCTGGCCGAGTTGAAAGCTCAAATTGTGAGGAAACTCGGGCTGGAAAGGTCTAAGCAGTATTTTTATTACTTGAATAGGTTCTTGGGTTTGAAGTTGAGCAAGGTTGAGTTTAATAAGCTTTGTCTTAGGCTTCTTGGGCGAGAGAATATCCCGCTGCATAATCAGTTCATTCGTTCGATTCTGAAAAATGCTTGTAGTGCAAAGGTCCCGCCACAGGTGAGTCGTGAGGATGAAGTTCTGAAGCATTCTACACAAGTTAGTAACAAGGAAATTCCTGGCGATGGTCATCAGCAGTATGGTTCCCATCCTGCTATAACTCAGGCTACGGGTTCGCCGGTTTTGTCGAATGGGGGTGACATGTTGTCGGTCTCACCTCGAAAGGCCCGGACAGTGTTTCGTGATCGGAGGACTGGTGAGCGTCGTAGTGCACTTGGACTGAATGGGAAGACTAGTATTGCTTCTCAACAATTGCCAGCCACGCAGTCTAGTGATTTCAATGTCATTTATGAGAATGGGCACTTGGATACATCCGATATTGGAAAGCTAGTGCATCATCAAGGACTCAAGCAACATGAAGAGAATGAAAGGGTGGTATCGGGTCCCCACCCCGCAAAATTGTCGGAAGTGAACAGATCATCAGATGGTCCATGTTCTGTACATAGCATGGATCAGACCGAATTGTTAGTTAGACATAACATGAAAGAGGTTTCTGCAAGTAGTCCACTTCGAGCTCCACTTGGGATTCCACTATGCCCAGTTAGCATTGGTGGGGCACAAAGATCTCTGCCTCTCACTAATAGCAGTAGATGTACTAGCACATTTGATGATGGTGCTTTGTTGGACAGCCTAAAATTAAGAGAACGCATGGAGCATGTCGCTTCAGCTCAGGGTCTTGAAGGGGTGTCAGTGGAATGTGCCAGTATATTGAACCTTGGTTTGGATTCTTACATGAAGTATCTAATAAGGACCTGCATTGAACTTGTGGGGGTCAGTTCAGAGGACAAGCTAACAATGAACAATAGGCACAAGCATCAGGCTTATATGAAGCTTGTTAATGGTGTCAGACCAGGGCATCAATATCAGATGGAAGGTAGTGGTAGGCCTTTTGAAGTGCAAGAACATAGAACATGCTGCTCGATTTCTTTGCAGGATTTTAGGATTGCCATGGAGTTGAATCCGCAGCAACTTGGTGAAAATTGGCCCTTGCTACTGGAGAAAATATGTACTCATTCATTTGAAGAGTAGCATGGAGCTCGGATTTGTTAGTTTCCCAATAGTTGTAACTTGTTCCTACTGGATCATAACTCATATGGCATCTTGTACAATGCTGTTCTTCTGTGCTCTAGAGTGACCTTAAATATAGTGATTTATTCAGTGCATTTTGATCTAGAGTGGTGCTCTTGAAGTGAAACTACATCTCTTGCAAGATGATGGGCCCGGGCGGATAATCTTTATATCATCCTGCTAAAGGGACTGTCTTCATTGTGAAGTACTCCATCATCAGCAACCTGTTGGAAGAATGCCCAGATTTGGTTGCACTGTTTTATGATTAGCACTATCCTCACTTCATATTTTTCTGCTTTCTCCTGTAATTACTGCCACAGAGAAACGTTAGAACATTTTTGCACGAATAATGTGTAGTTCAGTACTTTAGCAAAAAAGTGGGATTGCATGAAGCAATAGTCATGTGTATGTACCTTCAACATTAAGATTGATTGGAATCTCAATATTAACAACACGTTTTCCTCATCTGCTTACATTGTTCTGTAAAAATATACATGAATTAGTGTGCCTTTCGTAGTATCCATCAGAAAGATACTATTTTTGTAGCTCTACGACTTTTTTTTTTCCTTATAATAAATGTTTAGTGGCTGAATTTTACTTTGCTGTTGAAAATTAATGAATCTCACTTCTAAGTTCTTCGGAAGAACAGTGCAGTGAAATTTGTTTTTAACTGAAGATTTGCTTCTTTATATATCATGAAGAAGTGGCAGAGAAGTCGTCACTTGGGTGTCCAATTAACTTAATTTTTTTTTCTGTATGGCATTGATTCAAAATTATTCACTTGGCGAGAGATATACTTTTACCTCCAGTTCTTATTGAATTTTGTTGCTTCCTTTTCTGGGTTCTAAATATTTGAGTCTTGCCGTTCTTCACTTGCATTAGATAGCTTAATTTTTAGTTGAATCACTATAGCATCTTACGGGTAATCTAATTGGGTTTCATGGACTAAAGAAGCTTTCTTGTTACTTCTACTTATTAAGGCTGGATTTTTTTTATTGGAGCATAGCACTGAATACAGAGTTCTATTTGTTATGTTCTGATTATTAAGTGCTTGAGTGTTCAAAATGATGGGCAAGTTAAAATTCAAGTCAAGTGAACCGAAACCTGAGTTGAAATGCTTGGTTGGGACCCAAATCATTTACAAAATGAGAAGAATAAAACATCATCCTTCTGTTGGTCAATGTATTTTATTAGATTAACAATTTATATTGCAGGTCAGACTGAAAGACATCTTTCTTTTGGAATTTGTAAGTTTTCTAGCTTCTTTCTTGTTAATTTACTCTCATCAACAAAAGAATGTGAGCATCATTAAGGAAACACTGATAATTACTTTCTCATTTCCCTATGTTTCTTCTTCTGGAAATTGCAGTGGTTATGAGGTCTTCAAGTGTACTGTTAGTAGGTATTTGTCTCACATTCCTCCTTGTGCATGCTTCGGAATTTGACTTTACACTGGACCTAGTTAGATATAGAAGAACCTTTGAGCTGTTGTAAAACATATAAGAGCATGTTTGGCTAAGCTTAAAAGCTAAGTAAATAGGATAGTTTTTAAATAATTTTTTTTTATTGTTAAAGTAGGAATTAAATAAGTTACTTATTTTGATAGTAAGTTATTTTCAAAATAAGTATACTTTTTCTTAAAAGCTAGAAAACAATAAGTAGTAAATATGTTTGGAATAAAAAGCTACATAAACTTTTACCTTTTTTTTTTAAGCTTACTCAAAATGCTCTAGCTACTTTTCTACTGTTATAGCTGCTTCTGTCTAGTATGTGCTTATATATTTTTACTTCTGCTCATACTACCTTTGGTACAGTCAAAAGAATTCTTTTGTGTTGAGATGCTTGGTTTTGAGTAGTTATCTGTTCCTGACCTAGGAATATGATGGTAAAAATACGGGAAGAAACTCATTATTTGCATTTTCTATCCATCTGAAATGTGATCGCTTCTTTTCATTTTTCTTGGTAACAGAGATATGCATGCCAGTTTCCCTGAAATAACAGTGAGGCTGGATAAATGGAAGAGGAAAAGGTTTACAAATAAATTAATCAAGGGAACCATAACATATTGAGAAGCCTAACTCTGTGCGATGTGTGATAACGAGCCCCAGGAGCAAATTGTTATCTTTTATTCTCTTATTGTTGCTCTTCCCTGCTTATGGTAAATACACCTACCCACCTACCCATTTTATGCTTTAATTATTTCCATTCCATGTTTCTTATGACAACATATGAGCAATGTATCTCTTCCCCACAACTAGAGCTAGCCAGTGAAAAATCTGTTAAATTGAGACTGAGCTTGTGTATGGCACCCATTATTTTTTTTAAATATTTTTTCTTTCTTAATTATAACCACACATTCTCCAAATAAAATAATATTACACACAAATCTAAAACTTTTCATTACTTTTCAACCATACATTCTTCCATCAATCACTATTCCAAAATTTATAACACACCCAAAATGGGTGCCAAACACATGCTGAAAGGGCAGATAACAGCATGTTTGACTACGTTTTAGGGAGAAAAAAGAAATACCTTTTTGTTCTGACATTGACACGTCTTTGGTTCTGAACGTGCATTGTGATTTTTGAGACCGTATGGAATGTTCGTCTTTGAAACAAGAAATAGTTAATCCTAGGACCATCAAGCAATGATGGATCCGAAACTGAAAGGAAGTTTATGCAACTAAATCGTTATGTTAGCATTAATGCATAAATTGTTCTCAAAATTTACCTTATTTTTTATTATTGTCCTGTACTTTTGAACCAACTTTTCCCCGTCATTTCTATACATAAGGGTCTTTTTTTCCCCTAATATTGTTAAACATATATGTTCCGTTATGCATTAAGGAACTACCAGATTTCTTTGGCAATCTGAAATTAGTAACACCAAGTTATTCTAGTGTCCTTTGCTTTTACTTACCAAGATATAGTACAGTTTCTTTTCACCAATTATACTAATTTATAGTATATCCAAGGGCTTTGTTATCATCTGATTATCACATTGGAGTTGCACATCCTCAAATCAAGATTTATTCGTGTGATGTAACAAAATTTGGGGCACTCTGTTTTTGTGGGACGTAAAACTTGAACTTCATTTCATACTATTTGCTTCATATTTTGTATTGTTTAGATTGATCTCCAAGTCTGTACGTGGATAATAGAAGAGCCAATGAGATAAAAATATTTACAGTTACCAAAATTTGTAAATTAACATAAACTTTGCTCCTTGAATTGTGTATCACCTTTTCAGATTTCAGCATCCAAGATTGTTGGTTTTCATGTTTGCTCTTAAGTTAATTAAATAGTCACTGGTTTGTGTTTTCAATTACTAATTTTCGTTTTATCGTCTTCTTTGCAGAAGCTGAGTCAAGAAGAAAGGTAATGTGATCACTGCTATGCTTATAGAGGATCTTCCTTCTGCATGAATCATAAGTTGGAATAAGACAAATTTGTTCAAGTCAAATAACATAATGAAAGGTGTGTGAAGGGGCATGTGCTTGGAATTTGGATTAGAAACGATTTCATTCTAATTTGAATTAATTTCAAGGCTCTTGTTAAATGCTTTGACCATAGCATAACAATGTAATCTAACAAAATGGGACTCATCTATGAGAAATATGAGATGAAACAATGGCGAGAATTCTTGTAGGACCTATGATTTCTAAGAATGTTTTTTTCAATCCCTAGTTAAATTGCTCATCCATGATTGCTGGAGCTAACTATTTTTATCTTGCAGTCAAAATGTTCTTTTCCTTCATTATTATGTAACATTTCTCGGTAGATTTGGCATCTGACATATTTTATTCACTAATTTCTCCGTCTCCCATACCAGCTGTTATGCACGTATCCATTTTTCTCAACAGTTCCAACCCGAATTTCCCAAATCTTGAAAACTCTGACGTTGTTTTAGCCCGAGGGAAAACTGTTCAAGAGTTTTCGTGTTATCCTCAAATGAAGAGCTACCTGTGTTGCTTATACTTGCACTATTCCCTGGATCTGAATATCCTCTTCGATACCGTTGAACTAACAAATTGCCGAATATTCCATAAGATCAGTTATTTCCATTTTCTTTTCCACTGGACTGTTCCTTGTTGCTATGACACCAAATACACAATTAATGCAATAGGGATGATTTGCTCAAGGAATTTGGGTCCCTTTAATTAGGGCCGTCAAGACCCTGATGATGGGTTTCTGGATGACATCCAGTGATGCAGCAAATGCAAGACCGACTTAGTTGTGTTTGCAATTTTCTGTGTTATATGTAATGGTTTAGCTTATTGACTTCAATATACTCTGGTACTCCATCTTCCATGTCAATTCCTCGATGCCATTGAATTGATCTGTAGCAAGAAGCTTGGGGAAAATCTTCATCTGGCCACATTGGCCTTTCAGCAAACAAATTTGGCGAAAAAAGAGGCTATTGGGCAGCTTTATGCATTATCATGGCAATGAGGTCCAGAGATTAAGCAATGAACCATTAGGATGGTTGTAAGTTCTGGTGGTTCACGTTTCTGGGAGGAGAGGTCCGGTGGATGGTCAAAAGTACCAATGCACGCCTGGTGAGTTTTTTTCTTAACCGTTTTGTTTCTTTGTTCTGAACTAAAATTATTTGAGTTCATAGAAATTGTGTTACGTAGTTTGGCGGGGCTAATTGATAGTCTAGCAAGCTGCTGCGATTTCAGCTGGTAGAAATTTTCGTAGATTCCTTTAGACATTTCCTTCTAGTTTCAAATTTCTTGCTCGATTACATCAAATGGTTACAAGATATTTGTTCATCAAATAGATATTATAGTGGTTTCAAGAGTTTGTTGATTTTCAAGTTTTACAAGAGTGCCAAATTGTCCATACAGCATGTCAATTATTATTGATTCAAGAAATTTAATGATTTCTCATTACTTCTTGTTCCTGTTAATTATATGATCCAGCATCATTTTCCAATATTATCTTCTGTTCATCCTAAGCATGTTTTTTCACACGTCTTCAACCTTCGACTATTGCAAGAGAATAGAGTATCGAGTTTATCTAACTTCTCTCTTTGGATAGGACCTACCAGATATAGTTTTCAATTTATCAGACAAGGTTGAAAGTTATAGTAAAGCCTGTGGAGGGACTGAGAGTGGAAAAATTACACATACACAGTGACACTGCACAATTGTGCTAACAAAAATTTCCCAGATATGTTTGTTTCGTAGTAAAACTCAAACTAGGGATCATCAGGAAACAAGAAAATATTTACAAATGATTTGATCACTGTGAAGTTGGTGTACATAGTTGTTTAGTAGTAGGCCAACATGCACACGATTGTGAATATCTTTTTGTATCAGATTTATTTGAACATCAGATCAGGCTTGTTAAAATAGAATGCCATCGGCGCAGGAGCAGTGAACCAGCTTGTTGGATCATACAGCGTGTTTCCAGAATAACCTATACTTGCGTTTAGAATGGCGAGAAATCAGTTTTGATTCTGTTCGCCTCAGCATATCCCACATTATCTGCACATCCTCGTATCCACAGGTTTGGATGTCATCATGAAGTTTCAAAAGGCCAGCACCTGAAGAAAGAAAAATGCAAGTCAGCCATTCACTAGTTTGATTGGTAACACATATTCTTATGGCATGGTTGGATAGGATGAATCCGTAAAAATTGAAAAGAAAATTAAGATTTTATTATTGTATGATTGACCCGACATGTCTTCAGAATTATATTTAAAACACAACTTGGATGTGTGAGTGGAATTAACCGAGTGGAATCTTTAGATATTTTGAATATTTTATGTCGGAAAAATGCTTCCAAACCTGTCATTGTAACTAAAACATCCCAAAATAATGTGATTAATTAATCAAGATGTCATTATAAAACATTAACTTCGCACTAATTTAGTGATCTAATTATCAGAATCCTATGCCGTAGGCGTAACTTTTCCTTCCTTTCTTCTTCTTGTGTCGTGTCATTTAGCTGCTTGACAATAACTAAAGTTTGTGTATTATTTTCTGAATACCATGCACCTAAACGAATAAGAAAAATCAAGAATATCTTTATTAATTTAATCAAGGCATTCCATGGAAAATGCAAGAAAACAAATTCCATTTTGACGATTTGATTTCAATGTGAAAATGGAAATTGAATTTCAAGATATAATCACTATAAGCTGCATTTTCTTTATTTCCATGGAAAATGAATTTCTATGAATTTGCTGGATTTTTATTTTTCATGAAATTGGAATTTCTTTCCAC